>CAXKVW010000870.1:0-256559 GCA_964058825.1 Carex arenaria
TAATGTGCTTTCGGTAGCATATGGGCCGAAGTGCTTACGGTCCAAATTTGAAATTTCAAAATTCAAAAAGTCGATCTGAACCGTTAGATGTGTTCTCTATATTAAAATGTGCTTGGAGACCAAATTTTACATTTTTTGGAATTTTTTTGCTATTTATTAAACCATTTTGAAAATCGCTGATCCAACGGTGGCTTCTGTTTTTACTGTTTGGTTAAGCCACCGTTGGATCAGCGATTTTCAAAGTGGCTTAATAAATAGCAAAAAAATTTCAAAAAATATAAAATTTGGTCTCCAAGCACATTTTAATATAGAGAACACATCTAATGGTTCAGATCGACTTTTTGGATTTTGAAATTTCAAATTTGGACCGTAAGCACTTCGGCCCATATGCTACCGAAAGCACATTAGCCGGGCTCTATATATATATATATATATATATATATATATATATATATATATATATATATATCCATTCTTATATAATGCACGTAGTTGTCCTGATCCGCCAACGGCTGAGATTGAAAGTTAAACTTTCAGATTTAATATCAACCCTCCAATCACATGATCTATCATCTTTTGATTAAATATTTCTGTTTTATGTGTAGAAGTGTAAATTTAGTTAAAATCATACTCACCACACATACTGCTATATGATTTGTCACAATTAAAATTGAATGAATCATTAGGAATTTGTTTCCTTATTTCTTCTTAAACCTATCTTTAATTTTCACAATGAAATTATTTCCTTATTTCTTCATTTACATTTCCTGCTAATATGTTTTATTTGGAGAACTAATAAAATCCTGTGGGATAGCAAGAATAAAATCCTGACGGAGAGAAGTTTGTGTATCTAGAGAATTTTTGAAATAGCAAGAATAAAATATTTTGCTGTCAAATTAACATTGGATATTGAAATTTTAAACTTGTGTTATTCTTTTATGTATAAACTCATTAAGGACATAATACATACTCTATAATATGTTTATCTTAATAACGAACACTTTAATTATTAATACTAAAATTAAAAATATATTTTTGTTTGTTATTTATATATGTCATGTATAAAATTTAGTGTAATTTACGAATAAGTTTGATATTATATTGTTTTTTTAGTTGAAAATATTAATACTAAAATTAAAAATATATGTTTGTTTGTTGTTTAGATATCTCATGTATAAAATTTTGTGTAATTTACGAATAAGTTTGATATTATATTTTTTTTGGTTAAAAAGGCTATTTGTGCCCAGTTTCATTAATCCAAGGAAACTTATAGAGTTCGGAGGTTTCATATTATACTAATAAAACTATTTAAGGTTTCAAATTGCTACATAAATAATGTAGAGAAAATAAAAATTATTCAATCTTTCTGAATTTAAAGAGAAAAATCATTTTTTTTCTGATATGCTATATTTATTGTGTCAAGAGGTGAAATAATTTTTCATTAAAGCTACTGTATCTTTGTGAATAGATGAAGAGTGGATTTTGTGCTGATGAAAATAATTATATATTTCTAATCTGGAGAGAAAAATGGAGAATATCTAAAATTTTCGTGTATAGAAATGATCTATAGAGAAATTTTATAATAAAATAATTTCCATTAAGAATATATCTATAGAAAAAATTCTTATTTAAATAATTTAATTATATATTGTGTTTGTTCATTTTCAAAAATATTGGACTACATAAAAGAGGGTCACATTGGCAATGATACTTTAAAAACTTTTTTCATATTATATTTGATCATTTTTTTCATTTGTTGTTGTTTCTTTTATTATTATTTATTATTTAGACTTCCGTTTTTTTTTCATCTGTATCTTTTATTTCCATTTATATATATATATTTTTTTTATTTTGTGTGAATGTCAAACAAAAAAGTCTCTTCATATTATATTTTATCTTATAATATGTCCTTGTTGCAACGCACGGGCACGATACTAGTATATATATATATATATATATATATATATAGTAGAACTAGGGTGCTCCTAAGTTCATCCAACCTCTTGTGAACTTGACTCTAAAATATAACGAATCGACTTTAAACGATGAATCCAAACCGTTG
Organism: Carex arenaria; assembly: GCA_964058825.1. NCBI lineage: Eukaryota > Viridiplantae > Streptophyta > Magnoliopsida > Poales > Cyperaceae > Carex > Carex arenaria. The sequence continues at coordinate 2,063 of CAXKVW010000870.1, forward strand.
AAATCCTTCTACCTAATGATTGATGCGTCTACATGTGAAAATTTTAAAGTTTCGAATTAATTTAATATAGAGTCAAGTGGTTAAAGGAGTCCAAAAAATGAATGCATTAAAATTAATTTATAAACCTTAAATTTTTGACCACTTGACTCTATATTAAATTAATTCGAAACTTTAAAATTTTCACATGTAGACGCATTACTCATTAGGTAGAAGGGTTTCAACAGTTTGGATTCATCGTTGAAAGTCGATTCGATATATTTTAGAATCAAGTTCACAAGAGGTTGGGTGAACTTAGGAGCACCCTAGTTCTATATATAGAGGAGGGATCGGATTACACCCTTTTTTTTGACACATTTTGACACCTACCATTTTCGAAATCCAAATAGTCAATCCAAACCGTCCAACATGATTGATATATTAAAATATGCTTGGAGATAAACTTTTACATTTTTTTTGAATTTTTTTACTATTTATTAAGATGGTTACAAAATCGTTGTTTTCGAATCATGGAAAAACAACGATTTTGTAACCATCTTAATAGATAGTAAAAAAATTCAGAAAAATGTAAAATTTGATCTCCAAGCACATTTTAATATGGTTATCATGTTGAACGGTTCGGATCGACTATTTGGATTTTGAAATTGCAAAATTGATCTATAAAAAAACAGTGTCAAAATGTGTCAAAAAAAGGGTGTAATTGGATCCCTCCTCATATATATATATATATATAGAGAGAGAGAGAGAGAGAGGTTGGCTAAGCTCAAAACGTTTGTTCCTAGCCTCAGGAACAAACGATTCGGTTCTCTAGTTTTCAAAGTCCAAACGGTCAATCCAAATATACAAGCGTTTAATCTATATTAAAATGTGATCCATAGTACAGATTAAACCGCGCTATGCATAGTATCATAACCTCACTCTTAATATAAATATATGACAAAACTAATACGCTCACATCTTACATATGATCCAAGAAAGGCATTCCCGTGCTTGAATCTGAAATCCCAGAACCATCAAGGTTTATCTTAACATGCACATTGGTTTCAGTTGTTACTCTCCTTCACCAATCCTACAAGCTGCTAATATCAAATTACAATTTCAGAACAGATAAAGTAATCACTTCACTTAAAATTTCATTAATTTCTACCAAATTAGCAGCAAATTTATAGGGAAGCAAAGAGAAGCATAGAGATAACCACAAAAGCCTCAGTGACATTATAAAATTATAGGGAAGCATAGAGATAACCACAAAAGCCTCAGTGACATAATCTATAAAAATGGCCTCTTGTTGTCTAAAATTTCAGAGATCATGACAAGAATGGAAACACCAAATTTGTAGCACAAAACATGGGTGTGGTATGTACTAAACATGCCCAAATACTTGACAGAGACGATAATCAGTATCCAGTGAGGTCAAGCATAATGAAGAGATGGTAATTACAGAGTAGATAAAATAAAAAAATGAACAGCGGACAGCAGGTACCAAGCCCACTTAAACCTTTTGCAAACCAACCTCAGCCTAATTGCTTTTTTCAGAGATCACTTAACTAATACTATTATATATGTGTGTAACTCATTTCTTACTTCAGGTATTAGCCTCATTCATAGCAGTGTAACCCATTGATTATAGAAAGTACAATATCAATGTAGAATTAAAAAAAGTACACTAAACTATCCTAATAATATTGTAAATAAGTCTTTTTTGCATCAAATTGAGAAAATACACATCCAATGATGCTATGCCCCTTTGCAAAAAAAACTCTACTTTAGTACCTGCATTGAGGAAGCAATTAATTATTCAATGATGCCATGCCCCTTTGTTGAGCATATGGTTGTTTTGATCTTCTTGAGCAACCTGACCCCATCTCCTTTTTGTCCAGCATGATATTTCAACTCCTTTTCAGCTCAAAATCCTGTTATCTATTACTTTAATCTGTATGCATATGTTCACACATAGAAGTTTTATTGAATTGGTAAAATAAGTCTTTTTTGCATCAAGCTGAGAAAATACACATCCAAGAAAGGCATGGAGAAATATATGATCCATAGTACAGATTAAACCGCGCTATGCATAGTATCATAACCTCACTCTTAATATAAATATATGACAAAACTAATATGCTCACATCTTACATATGATCCAAGAAAGGCATTCCCATGCTTGAATCTGAAATCCCAGAACCATCAAGGTTTATCTTAACATGCACATTGGTTTCGGTTGTTACTCTCCTTCACCAATCCTACAAGCTGCTAATATCAAATTACAATTTCAGAACAGATAAAGTAATCACTTCACTTAAAATTTCATTAATTTCTACCAAATTAGCAGCAAATTTATAGGGAAGCATAGAGAAGCATAGAGATAAACAATGCAGGGCTCAATTGTAGAAAGCATAGAGAAGCATAGAGAAGCAATTTATAGGGAAGCATAGAGATAAACAATGCAGGGCTCAATTGTAGAAAAAAAAAGTTCACCTCCCAACCAAACCATTAACTATGATTATTAGATGTTCCGGAAATTGGCCTTGCTCAGCAGCCTCAGATTTCGCACTGCCAAAATCCTCTTCTCCATCACGTGTGGGCTCCACTTCTAGGTACTTCGCCTTCTCCTTCTCCTTCAAATTCACCTTCTGCTTCACTACCGGTGACCTTATACATCCACATACCCCTGCAACTGATTTAATTGAACTCATTTTATATACTGCACTGTAGAATCAAATAATTAATTATTAAAAAATACATGTATATAATAAGGGGACAACGAAGGTACTTCATTACCAATGAATCTAAGACTCTAATAAACTATCTAACCATTGTTATCTTAGTTTAAATTACTTTGATCTCATTTTAAAGGGAGAATAAAGTTGTGTGGAATCTTAACAGATTATATATATATCAGGTAAGTCACTTATCAGACAATTCAAAACAGATCAATCCAAACAATTGATGAGTGAAATGCTCTTTCTATGCTCAATTGAACAGCAATTGAGATGTTGGATTGATCTGTTCTGATGAGTCACTTCATTCAACTAATTACCTATCCTTCTTCACTGGCATGGCCATCCCTTGAGTAGCTTTTGTATTCAAGTTTGTAGTCGATTCTCTGATTCATAAACAATCATTTTTCTGAACTGAAAATAATTAGACTTCGAGTCTAAGATGAAAGTATAATAATAAGCAAATTGATAGATTGAGTTACTTCGTGAAGAATTGGTTATCTCAATCGATGCTTTTCACTCATCAAAACAGATCAATCCAACATCTCAATCAATGCATTTCTCATCAGAACAGATCAATTCAACATCTCAATAGATACATTTCACTTATCACAATAGATTATCTCAATCAATTCAACATTTCAAGAAACACAGAAACATATCAGTCAGTTAAAATAATAAGGTTTGTTGATTTCAGATCTACAGGGTTTTAAATAGGAGAATGAGAGCATGGCTTCATTTAGAGACAGACAATTGATTGAGTCGAGAGAGAAGTAATTGAACTTGTCTGATTTTTTTTTTAATTGTAACTCCGCTTGTGGGTCTCACTCTGATCGGAACAAAATCTTACACAAATTCAAATGATTTTGAGTGAGCAAAAATGTAAACCTAGTCAGGTCGGAGCTCAGCTAGTCGCCGCGACGCCTCTATCAAACCACCGCCGCCGCCGTTGAGAGGAAGACGAAGAAGAAGAAGAGAGGCACGACGGTCCAGTCACCTCCGCCTACTTCCTTTCTCGCTGGATTTCACCACGGTTGCGCTGTATGAAGTTTCTTCTTCATCATGGCGATGCCTAGGGTTTTTGTCATTCCTCTCGCTCTCTCTCTCTCGCGCGACATTTTGAGATAGAAAAAGGAGACGAATGAAGAAAAGATGGATGAAGAAAAAGGAGACGACATTCTGCGCGCAGGGAAAGAAAAGAAAAGAAAAACGAATGAAGATGGAGGAGCGTGAGAAAGAGCGTGTGAAAAGAAGAGAGAAGGTGCACGCGAACGTCAGAAAAGCGTGTTCCGCGCACAGGAATAGAGGAAAAAAATAGAAAAATTTGTGGCAGTACTAATAGTTAAAAATTGGGGAACCCATTTTTACAGAGCAGTTTTTAGTGCGTACAGAGTTCGAATTTTTGATGGACCAAAATACCCCTACATCAAAGGCAGAAGATTTACTCTGTAAAATTCGAACGCTGATGATCAGGGGTATTTTGGTCCATCAAAAATTCGAACTCTGTACGCACTAAAAACTACTCTGTAAAAATGGGTTCCCAAAAATTGTGCTTTGTATTGAAATGGGTATACTTTTAACTAATTTTATGCTTCTACACGTAAGACTACATGAAAATAGAAAATATAAAATCAGACAGTGATCAATGGCTGAGATTGATTGAATGTGAGGCTGAGATTTTCTCTGGGAAGATAGCCTCTTCATCCCTCTAAAATTTAAGGGAGTTTTCTTAGGAGTACTGATATATATAGAGAGAGAGAGAGAGGTTGGCTAAGCTCAAAACATTTGTTCCTAGCCTCAGGAACAAACGATTCGGTTCTCTAGTTTTCAAAGTCCAAACGGTCAATCCAACTATACAAGCGTTTAATCTATATTAAAATGTGCTTGGAGACCAAATTTTACATTTTTTGAAATTTTTTTACTATTTATTAAGATGGTTTGAAAATCGATGTTTTTCAATGGTGCAGAATTTTAATAAAAACAATGATTTTCAAACCATCTTAATAAATAGTAAAAAAATTCAAAAAAAATGTAAAAATTGGTCTCCAAGCACATTTTAATATAAATTAAACATTTGTCGGTTTGGATCGACCGTTTGGACTTTGAAAATCGGAGAACCTAATCGTTTGTTCCTGAGACTAGGAACAAACGTTTTGAGCTTAGCCAACCCCCCTCTCTATATATATATATTCTCGTGATGAAAGTCTTCTCTTTATTAAATTTAAATAATATATCCTTCATGAAATCTAGCTAAAGAAAAAAGTTACTACATACAACTGCTAGCACGCTTGATGATGTCTTTCGTATTAATTAATGACCAATTATTTATATTTAATGAAAAGAAACATGCACGACGTTTGTCTCCACCAACAATATAAAGGTTTTGCTTTGTACCTAGGAATAAAGGCCAATGGTATCATAGTTCCTTTTGAGTTTATTACAGGCCTGTATTTGGTTTGAAAAGATATGTCATCAACAACTAACTTTGATCATCTACTTTTTATTATCCAACTAGGCGTAACTATGTTGTGAGGAAAGAGAACTAAGCTCCTCTATCAATAGAAAATTTTGCATTTTTGACTTTTTGAATTTTAAAATTTTATTTTTTTTACAAAAAAATATATTACTATTAACATTCCTCATAAAATAAATTTATATGACACTTATTTTTCTAACCTTCCCTATCTCAATTTTCTGATTTCGCCCCTGTGAGTTGTTGATGGTCGTACCGGAAAGAGCACGAATCTTTACAGAGCAACCAACGGCTCAGAAAAAAAGAGTTAAGATACTTCACCGTATAAAATTAAATCGGAACAGTTCATTATTAATTGCCAAGAAGACACATGAATTCAAAACAGGTCCGAATTTTTTTTTATCTATCCCAAAAAATGCTCCAAAAAATAAAAATAAATAAAGATATCTTGGTTCTGGCATGGCATTTTACATAAATTATTGAGGATCTACGCTGTGTTGAAAAAAATAAAAAAAAATGATGATGGTTCTTTTCTTTTTAACATTTTAAAGTTCCCTTTGCTCCTATCTTTTGCTACTGGAATCTATCCCCAAATATAAAAAGACTTTCATTTTTTTAAACAAACAAAGTAGAGATAGTGGGCTGAATTGCTATATAAATTTATGGGCAGCCCAAATTAAATTTCTAAGTCTAAATAGACTAATTGCACGACCGAGCAAAATTACACTTTAGCCCTGCCCGAGCAAAGTTTTTTTATTTTATTATACTGAGTGTTCTTTACAGGTGTCCTTGCTAAAAGTTCTCACTTTTTTTTTTTTTTTGAGTAAAGTCTAATTTGTAAAAATTTATTCGATGACCCTGCCAGAGGCTTTTCTTTCAAATTAAGGGCAAATATATCAAATTAAAGTTTGTATAAATTTTAAAGATTCATTTAGAGCTACCAACGAGCTGAGCTGAGCGGAGCAAGGCAAAGCTCTAAACTTATTTGTGCCAGAACAAGTCGAGCCATGAACAAGCATGATTTCATGCTGTGAGCTGCGTAGAGAATAAGTATTTCATCAATTTTGTGTTGTGAATCATATATATATTGACCACAAATCAGCAAAGGGATTTTTTTTTTTCCCTTGCAACGAGGCTTTATAATGAGCTAAGAACCAAGTTAATCTACTTGTGTGTATTTTATTAGGTTATTAGGACATTAATTATCTAATTGTTACCGGTTGTGTAGTACTCATTGATTTATTATATTAGTGTTACTTCAGCCTATATATACCAACTCTGAAACCTATCGAATCGAATTCAACCTATATACACTACAGCATAAAGGATTATCAGCGACCGGTTTCTCAATTTGGTTGCTGCTGCCAAGTTTTGCTCACTGATGCTTGTCTGATGACGTCACCCGTCGCTGAATGACGTCATCTCGATCGCTGATAAATCATCAGCGACCACTTTTGTTTGGTCGCTGAAAGCTTTTGGTGACGTCATGTTTAGGTATCAGCGACAAAGATTCTGGTCGCTGATACTCTGTACCGGTCGCGGAAAGTCTTTTTTGTTTTAAAAAAATATTTCTAGTGGTTTTTTTTAATTGTTTCTTCTGATTTTATTTTTGTACTAATTAAGCAAGTAATCAACCCAATCAATTAAGCAATTAAGCAATTAAGCAATTAGTCAAGTAATCAACCCAATCAAAACAAAATACCAATTACCAAACCAATTAAACTAATCATTTAAGTATGCTGTCTAATCTGTGCCCTCCAATAATCATACATTCATGGATAATAGGGATTCTTTCATGAATGCTACACTACTGCTATATGAATGCACCAGCAACATATGAAATAATAGGGATAGTCTTTCATTTAAATAAGTAAATAACAACATGAAATCATTACAAGCATAAGTCTACAATCATCTTTTCATATAAAAGTAAACTAAAACCAGCTCTAGTCATTCACTACCAAAAAACTTCTCTTCAAGCATATCAATACTATAAAAGTAAAACATAAAATTATGTGTGTGTGTGTGTGTGTTTTTACTTTGTCAAATTGATGTCATAATTTTATACTTAAAAAGAATAAAATAGAACTCAGTTGTAGCTGATAACCTATATTATAAACCAAGTTCAAATCTATTTTATTTCTAAAGAAGCTCATAACGAAATACCTAAATAGATTATCAAGAATATATAGTTACTTGCGCGTAATTCTTCAACTTAAATGCACACAAGAAGTATTATACTCATCACCATATCGATCTCAGAAGTATGCACTTGATAAGTTGCATAGAAATATCCCCATCTAATTTTGAATTATGTCATATGTCATTTGTTGTCATTTAAACAATTTACAATTACCTTAACAGATTAGTAATAAAAAGTGCAATTACAATTTGTATCATCATTTCTGTTAGACCAATTAGTAACCGCTTTCACCACAATCAAAGCCTCTTGATTGTACATGTAATTCACAAGGAAAGATATATATAGCAAAACAATCATTCAAATTCCAAAGCAATAACAATTCTGATTAAAAAAATTCTGATCTGCATTATGCCTATTATCATATCCTATTCCAGCTAATAACAATTATGATTGCCCAAATTTTGATCAGAATCAGTCTCGTACCAGAAACAGCAAGAAAAACCGAAATCAAACAAAAATAAAATAAAAAACTGTGCCTACCAGAAAATCGGCTCGTAGAATCAGGCGGTCGTCGGTCGCTGGTCAGGCGCTCATTCCTCCTCCGCGATCTCCTCAGGCGGTCGCCGGTCAGGCCGCCCGCTCCTCCTCTGCGATCCTCCTCTTTTTCTCCTCCGCACACGGCAACCTCCACAGCGTCGCGGGTCAGGCGGAGTCGGGCGGGGATGGCCAGCATCAGGCGGGGATGGCCGGCGTTAGGCGGGGACGGAATTTTGAAGTTGAGTCTAAACCTAAAATGCGGCAGAGGAAAAAAGGAATGGTGCACATGGGGGGTTTTCAGTGAAAACTTTCAGCGACTGGTCCAATTTGGTCGCACTCGGTGTTTTTTTTTTTTTAAAATTGGTCATCAGGGACCGGTCTGCAAACCGGTCGCTGATGCCGGTCGTTGAAAATCTGGTCGCCTCATTTTTTGGGTTATTTTATTTATTTTTGGAGAAAAAGGGAATCAGCGACCGGCGAGAGTACCGATCGCTGATACCGGTCAGTGATGTCCAGTTTTGCTGTGATATACCAACTCTAAAACCTATTGAATCGAATTCAAATGACGAATCCAAATTGTTTAAACCAATCTACTTCATTAGTTATGCAGTTATATCCAAACTTTATATTTTTTTTCAAACTTATTTAGTATCAAGTAAAACGATCAGATGTGAAGGTTTTTTAAGTTAATTTTAATGCATTCAATTTTCAATATTTTTAATCACTTGAGTTGGTACTAAAACAAATCGAAAAAAATATAAATTTTGCATGTAAATGCATCACTCATAAAGTAAATTAGTTTGAACAGTTTGAATTTATCGTTTAAAATTTATCCAATAAATTTTGGAGTTAATATCATATGACATCCAAGTCATACTAGCCGGACTCTCTAATACTGCATGTCAGTGACAATTATCAGAAATGGTAGCTAGGGTTTAGTGACCCCACTGATATAACAAAAAGAAACATTTGTTATGTATTAGCTAGCTACCAATCACGCATTATTTACAGAAAACCTTTAAAATTATATGGTATTTCGGAGTGCGTATTAAATATTAGAATAATATATTCAAAGTATTCAATCTCAAGTCACTTTTTATATGCCTAATTATATTCAAAACCAAGAAAATTTTATTTTGAATTACTATTTATTTAGTACAGCATTAATATATACTGATCGATCAACTCTATATATATTCTACTTTCAACATTATATATGTACGTATACTTGTATAAATTAATTTATCAAAAGATTTTATTATGATGTTGAATTGTGTGCCAACTTGATATAGTATCTATCCATATTAATTTAATAAAATTCCAATTCAGATACAGTGAAGTGCGAATAAATATCAGCAAGAAGCTTCTCCATTAGATTAATTTATTAATTATATACATCATATATATAAATATTATTTTTTTCACAATCAGTACTTATACACCCAGTATAAAAACCCTCACCAGCTCTCCTTTATAAATTTAAGAGAGGAAAAAAAGGGAGAAAGGTGAACAACTTCCAATATGCTTACTAATTTCCTGGGGAAGCTTGATTGATTTTTTTTTTAACCTAAAACAAGCTATATTGACATTATAACTAAAGAAAATAAACAGAAGATATATATACTATTGTCTTCCTTCACCTCTCCGGAGAACTCGAACAAGCAAACCGCCACTCAGACATGCGGTTAGACCGGGAGCAAACTTCGGCAAGTCTCTATTTAAAACCTCTATATCGAATCTCTTTACCACCGTGGCAACAACAGCTTTCATCTCCATCATCGACATTTGCTTTCCTATGCATTCGCGTGGCCCGGCATGAAAGATCGGGCACTTGAATGCACTTTGTGGTATGAAGGAAAATTTACCAGTGTCTTGGATCCACCGCTCGGGCCGATACTCAGCCCAATCTTTGCCCCATACCTCCTCCATCCTCCCCATTGCATAGCAATGGTAGGTAACCCTAGTTCCTTTACTAACAAAGGTTCCATCTGGAAGTGTGTCATTCTCTAAACAAAACTTGGAATCAAATTGCACAGGAGGGTATAGTCTCATGCTTTCATATAAAGCAGCTTGCAAATATTGCATGCTTCCAAGTTTCTCACATGAACCAATTTTATCTAGTTCCTCTCTAATTGAGGCTTTGACATGTGAGTGTTTTGATAGTTGTAAGAAAAAAAGGGTTAAGGAAGAGGCAACGGTGTCACGGCCAGCTAGCATGAAACTTATCACGATATCGCGCAAGTACTTGTCATCTTGTACTGACCCCATGAAACGGGACAAAAGATCGTTTGTTGACGAAAACCCCAATTTTCTTCTTTGTCGAATAACTTCATTTGCGAGAGAGTTCACCAATTTAATCGCTCGCTTCAGCTCTCTCTCAGAACCGATGTTAAACAGCCGCTTTGTCTTCCAAATAAAAGGAAAAGCAGCTGCACCTCTCCTGGCAGACAGCATCGAGGCCGTGTCAAATGCTTTTGCAAACTCTGACACTGGGAGTGACAACTCAAGGCAACCCGGGTCAAGCCCGAAAGACACCTTGCACATGACATCAAATGCAAACCGACGGAACACATCCTGCAAATCAATCACTTCTCCATCAGACAACTCAGTGTTATTATCTCCTGCCATGGAATCGAGAAGCGGTAACAATCGATGTTTGATCTCCGAGGACACAATGTGTGCCATGAAATTACGCACTGATGTAGCATTTAATTCAACAGCCGCCGTCTTACGCTGGAAGAACCAGCACTCACCGTCTGCATTAAAAATACCATTGCCGAGTAAATCGCCAAGGATTGCCGAAAAAGGCTTTCCCTTAGGGTAGTTTTGAAAGTTCTTCTTTAGCATGTGCTCTACGTTGTTGGGGTTGGCTGTGATGGTGTTGCCGAGCACATGGATATGGATGGTACGAGTAGGAGATTGACGAAGTAGATCCGTCAACCAGTCGCAGAGATTCGGGTAATCGGGCGCCCAAGAGGAGGTCACATATGCAGTGCAAATAGCACAATTGCACCATCTTGATTGAGATTTTACAACAAGGAGCAAAAGGAAGAAAATAAGGTGGCAGATGAGGAGAAACAAATAATAAGTGTGTAGTTCAAAGTAGGGTGTGTGACTGGTTACCAAGGGGTTTGTTTGTGTGGGGTTCATTTTGAGAGATGAGATTGAACATGGGATAGATCCTTCTTTAGAGGAGAGACATTTATAGGAGTATCATTGGTCTTTTTTTCTCTCTTTTATAATTATTTATGTGTAATCAATATAACAGTAGTTGATGCCTTGTTAGTTACATGTTGGCTTGGTGAAATTAGTTAAGTTCTGTATTTTATATTAAGGAGTAAGTACTATATTTTTATTTTTATTTTTGTTAGTTTAAAACAGCGCAGAAATAATTAGATATATTTATTCAGTGAGATTAGTAAATTTTTGTGGGGACCAAGAATTTGAACTAATCAATATAACATATTAACCGGATGGTGCAGGCACCTATTTAATTATTAATTGATCTTTGCTTTAATTAGGAAAATGATCATATTTTAGGTTGCTTGCCTCCTCCATAAAAATATATTTCTTTGGAACGGATAAGTATATATGGCTATTGTTATACTTTAATATATATATATATTCTTGCAATATATAATGGTCAATAGATATAGAAATAAAAATGAAGCAGATGAAGACGAAGGAAGAAAAAGAGAAGATACCCTAAAATCACACGGTGCAGACGGTCTCGAGATTCGTGCGTGTTCTTACAAATCTTCTTCAAGATTTGTAAGAAAACCTCCCTATAAATTATCAATGACCTGTAAATTTGTAGTCCTGCACGTGTGGTAGATATAAAGGAGCTCATTCCTACCTTCTACCTGTCCTTTTGAACATATTTTTGACATGAACGGCCTGAATTTGTTGTTTCAATTAAACGAGGATTGAAATCAATTGATACCTTATCAGAAAGTCAAAAAATTTAATGAGAGGCTTCTTTTATTGTTTATGAGGTCACTACAAGACATGAATGTAACGTATACCAGCTTCTTTCGGAATCCCTAACAAATATATTGATTATTAATATCAAATTAAATTACATTTTCCACATTTGAGAGTTTGGTATTGAGTCTCTTGTCAGATTTCGTCATCACTCATTCTAATTAAAGAAGAACTTGCCAAATTAGTAATTTTTTTTTTAAAATTATTCTCTCTTCTCTCAAGACTCTGAAAGATGTCCAAAATAATATTCTAACTTCTCCAGATAAGAGAGAGAATTAAAGACTGGATCACATATCAATATATCATGTATAAAACGGACAAAGAATTAAGAATCACCTGGCACTAGTCCCGTTATAACGCAAGTTGAACTACTATTATAATAAAAATAAAATATTCATTTTTTGCACCCTTGTCTTGTAAAAGAACTAATGATCCTCTATAGTGAACTACGTACACAAGTGATAGCACAACGGATCCAGAAATGCACAAATATACAAGTTCTCTTTCTTCATTTAACTCAAATATTTGAAAAAAATCAAATACCTTCAAAAGCTAATGACTTGCCACATGTCTCCACACCATAATTCTAACCATCTTTCTCCTAGCTAGAGTGGTCAAAGTACATGTGAGATCAACATGTGACCAACAAGAAACCCACAAGTGATCTACAGTAGAATTTGGCAATGATAAGCCTATAAAATCGATCTCTCCAAAAAAAAAAAAAAAAAATGGCCTACATGTCTCTCACATGTCCACCCTTCTCAATAGCAAAAATTACCTCTATACAGGATAAGGCCAGTGACTGATCGACTTTGTCGCTAAGCAACAAAGGTAAACCGTAAACTTGATTATGTTAATGACAAAATAATAAAAAATCCAGCAGACAGAGATAATATAGCACTAGAATGGCAAAACATGAACGGGTCTACAGTATCTTGGATTGTTTTCAAATCACAAATAGATGGCAAATAAATCAACAATTTATCCCATTTTGATTCAAAATACCAAGGCACTTGGTCATTGATTTATTGTTTCAATTGAAAGATGTGTGTAAAGTATTTTTGTTGTCCAAACATGTCTTTGAATGAATGTAAAAAAACAAACATTTCTTAGAAGCCCAGATACCAAGTGATTGTTTGGTTGCCATCTTCTCGTGCTATGTTATATTTGTCTCTCGATTTTTTTATTGTTTCATTAATTAATATAACCTAGTTTACATTTGCCGCTTAGTGACAAAGTCACTGTTCTTTTCCAGGAGAAATAAATTTTACTATTGAGGAAGAAGAGTGATGTGAGGCTGATGGTCGTGTTGATATCATCGTTGTGCAATTGTTGGCTAGCTGTCTAGGTTTGCCTCTGCCATTTTTTTTTCTCTCTTTTATGATTGAGAATTCTCATATCTTTGTTTGTGATTTTGTGGTTGTTGTGTTCTCGCTCTGATATCATATTAGATTATTTTTCTTGAAGTAGAATATTGGAATTTAGTATTGTTGGACATGGTCTGTGCATGAATAGTTTAATTATAGCCAAATTTTTATTCTATTGTTGGCTATATATATATTTTCCTAAAATACAAGATATTGAATTTGTCTAATTTCAGAAGATTAATTAAGCTAGATATTAATTAAGCTATAACGAGTATATTATTGATGCTATCTAGTTTTATTTCCATCTATGTATGGTGATTTTCTGAGACCAAATTCCTCATGTCAGAAAAATGTGTAAGTCTATCATGGGAACATTGAAAAGTAAAAAAAAAAATCAACAAGAAATCTATCTGCTCTTGTCATCTAATGCACTAAGATAATGGTTCCTAGGTAATAATGGCCACATGATAATTTCCCTTTTGTGAAAAGGGGAAACCCATAGCACTAATTAAGATGACCCAACAAAAGACAACCTTTTCTAATTAGTTGTAAAGGTGCCAAAAGTATGTTCTAAAATTATTGGTAATAATTTATTTGAAAATAAGTACTAAACGGTTGCAAAAACTTACAACGGTAGGGACCTTTTCTTTTTTTTTTCATCAAAGCAAGGACATTATGGCAAATAAATAAGAATATATAGGGTACATTAATTTATATATTGTAAGTATATGGATATTACTAAAGCTTTTAACAACAAATGGAGATGCATTAAATATATATATATATATATATATATACAAGAAACATTCATGCTTTAGCAAATCATTACCTTCTTTTTAATTGTTCCTATGTTTAAAGTGAGGTGTACTCCTTTTGCTAAAAGTGGCTTCTAACATAATACAGCATGGTTTTATTAGCATAAATGTAACATCACATCTAGTGCGCAACATGTTATTTAATGTGAGCAGATGAGTGAATCTAGGAGAAAATATTTATTTTTTTGTATGTGCAAATGAGGAGCACTGTCATATATATATACATGTGGGACATAACCTAGACTATAGAAATGACTAGCATCTCCAAGCAGCATGTACTCGAGTCTCTTGTAATTAAATTGACTGACTGAACTGAAATTAATTATAATCCTAATTAAATTGTTCTATATAATTTTGCTATAGATTTAGATATGAATGTTATCCTCTGTTGAATAGTTAAGTTACAAAAACCTCAAGTTATAAAAAATATTTTTTTTCGATATAATAATACAACATATGATATAACCAATTTAGTGTATCAAATTTATCCAGACATCTATATAAAGAAAAAAAATGTAGGCTAATTAAGCTTAAATTTCATAAAAAAAAAAAAAGAATTATGATTTGTCCTGACTATCTATTATTTATTTAAATATTTGATAGAGATCTATATCTTCCCTCCCTCTACGTATCCTCCCTCATTTTTGTCAAATATATTAGTTTGTACTAATTAATGGGTAATTACTATTAAATTTTAGGTGTTAGTGTAAATCCATCATATATCATAGCTTTCGTTAAAGATAACATAGCATTCCATGTAAAAGCTCGATACTAATTGTAGACAGGAGTGGATCTACATTTAGCCCAGGGAGCGGATCAACACCCTCATCCGCCAAATTCTATTCTCTCTCATTAATTATTATGATTGAAGGGTTTTTATACATTTTCTCATCCTCTCTTTCCTCATTTAAGAGATAAGAGATAACCTATGTTTGTTTGTTTTTTGTGGTACCTTTCATAAAATTAATATTTTTTTTATTATATAAGATTTTAGATTTTAAAAATTATTTATCAATATTCAATATTTTTTGTACTATAACATACATTAATAAATATTAAAATTATCATATTCTGAAATAAATATCATTTTTTTCAAAGCAAATTCCGAGGGATAATCCTATACCAATAAGTTACCAATATTTTCCATATTTTTTTTCATAATTGCTCCTGTTTTTACTATTTAATCGAAATCTACTACAAGCAAAAGAACCATTTTGTTTATAATTACAAAATTATACTATTAATTTGAACTATTTTAATAATTTCGATCAACAAGTTAAAAAAAAGTATCATTTGGTGAAAGATAGCAGCCTTCAAAGAAGAAAAAGAAATAAATAAAGATAAAGATAAAGATAAAAGGGAAACAAAATGGTGCTAGATTTTGCTGAGATCCACTAGATAACGCACTTTCCCCATGTGGATTGTTTGTGTGCATTTAATTGAACAAAGCACACGTGTCAATTTGTAGTGACTTTGATATATGCCGTCACCGCTCAGCTGTTTGTTTTTATTCAAGTGCTTTGTTTTTATTCGTTGGATTGTTATTATATTATTCAAGAGCATTGTTGTCTAATGTTGATTGGTTCGTTATGATTGGTTTGTATAATAATATTTTCGATTTTAATTATTTCTTATTTGGAGGAATTTCATGTACCTACCCCTCGAGAACTTGGAAATGAGGTGTTGTTCCTCTAAAATGCATAATAACATATTTATCCATCTAAACTTCAAAAAATCACAAATTTATCCATTTTGATGTTTTTCTATTAAAAATCACTTTAAATTTATTTAAATTTATGAAGTATCTATTTTTCCCTTCATTATGAAAAAAAAGATGTAGCATCTTTTAGAAAAATGTCAGTCTTCTAATTGGACGGTTTCCGAAGACAAATGAGTCATTTCTCTACTTTTGACACTTACAAAATGACATTTAAGTATATGTGATTGTGTAAGCATCCCAAGTAGAAAAATAATCATTGTCTAAAAAATCGACTAATTAGAATAATGATATTTTTTTTTTCTGAAAAATCAACTAATTAGAAGAATGATATTTTTTGTAATTAGAAGAATGATATTTTTTTCTGAAAAATCGACTAATTAAAAAATCTACTGTAAGCATCCCAAGCATACTATTAGTTTTTAATTAATTAATGAAGGTTAAAATTGACACTTAATAAATTTAATATGTGTTTTAATAAAAAAAACAATAAAATAGATAATTTTTTTAATTTTTGAAGTTTTGAAAGGTAAATTAAATAATATATTATGAATTTTAGAATTTCATTTTTATGTTTTTAACGGGGTGTACATAAAATTCCCCTTTTAAATTTATATTTAGAACACATATACCTATACACTAGATATGCGTGCCAGTATGCTCTCTCAAATTATCGGCATTCAGTGTTTAAGTAAAAATTAAGATACTTACCGGACCTTTACTACATGCATTTAGGTATATTTTTAAGGTAAATTTGCTGTTAGTCCTTGTTAATTCGATCTCGACTGTTGATTTTCGTTAAAATTCATACATAAAAATTTATTTTGTTGAGATTCACGCATGAAAAAGTTTGAATAGTTGAAATTGGAATAACAGATTTCTGTTGAATAAGGTGATATTTTCATACTCGTGATTTTGTGATTGTGATTGTTAATACTTATAAATAGCCACATTTACAAACTGATTATAAAAAAAAAAAAAATCAGTGATGGCTGCTCATGTAAATCTTCAATTTTGAATTTAATTCTGCAATTAAATTGTCCATAAAAATGGTTAAATAATCTCCTTTCTATGAAAAATTTATATATTAAATAGAAATAATTTTGTAAGATCACTTTTGTGTTAACCATTACTTTTCGTTGAACCTTTTTGTCTTGACAAACTACAAACCGCTATATATATATCTTGCAAAATATATCAAAAAAAAAGTTAAGTAAAAGAAAATAGTTGCACAAAATGAGACCCTGTCTGCAATAGTTCCTAACGCATATACATGTGCAGCATACACATGATGTATCAAGTACAGCATGTGCTTTTATCGTTAAATATGTACACATGCAATGGCAACTGGTTCACTTTTATTTAATTGCTTGAATAAATAAATAAGTAAAAAAAAAATACTTAACGAGAATTTCAATACTCATACTTTTCATATCTCATATTTTATATTTTATATTTTTATTTTCAATGTCTAAATTATCAATCTGAATCACTCGACATGATATACATACTAAAATATACTGTGAATGAAATTTTATAATTTTTGAAAAAAAATATACTATTTTTTAAGATAAGTACAAAATCACTATTGATGGGCTGTTTAAAAACAATGATTTTATATTTTAAAGATTAAATAATCAATTTGAACTGTTCAACAATATCCTCATACTAAAATATGCTTGGATAACAAGTTCTGTAATTTTTAGAATTTTTTACTAATTGTTTAGAGTGGTATAAAATCACTATTTTTGAATGGTCCAGAATCGTCTAAAAACAATGATTTTGTACCTATCTTAAAAAATAACAAAATATATATAATTTTGTATCCAAATACATTTTAATATGAAGATTATTTTGGACGGTTTTTGAAAATAAAGATAATGATGTTGGGGCATGATGGGGCACAAAACCAATAGGGATTTGAACCCACACTACTAAAAAAAATACAGTTTGTACACGGACTTTAAATGAATGAGCTACACAGATTTGGAAACGTGTGCAATGATGGGGTGTAGGAATGTCAACCATTTACACACGAATAATTATCCGTGTACAATTATACTAATCCTACATGGATTTTTAATAAAAAGCCGTGTGGAAAACCTCACAAAGTACATCTCACAGCACGAGAGCTACATAGTTTTTTTAATAAATATCTGTGTAGGAATAGTCTTCCTACACGAATTTTTATTAAAAAACCGTGTAGCTCTCCTACCCTAGCTGCACAGATTTTTAATAAATATCCGTGTAGGAAGCCTATTCCTACACGGATATTTATTAAAAAACCGTGTAGAAATAGTATTCCTACACAGATATTAGATTAAAAATCCATGTAGCTATATTAATTTTTTATTGTTGCCACATCCTACACGGATTTTGTTCAAATATCCATGTAGGATTTTTCTTTTTTTTTGTAATTTTTTTTTTTGTTTTTGGCTAGCCTCCACTTTTGCTAGCCATTAAATTATATATAATCAGAATATTTTTTACCCAAAACAGGGCCCTAAAACAGATAAAAATTGCCAAAACATAACATAACAATTCAAAATTGATAATTACACAAATTAATTTATACAAATCCATGTTGTTCGGTACAAAATTCGGAAATAAACCACCTTGACCACATCACTTAGTTGATTTGCTCGGTTGAGTAAGCGGCTTGGCTCCGGTTATACTATAATTATAATTTGAGTTAGTAACAAGAAGCGGCTTGGCTCCGGTTATACCTAAATGAGACACAATATTCAAATACCAGTCCCAAACTGGAGACTATCCAAAATTAATCCCTATTGGATTAATTTTGAAGGGGCATGCATAGACCTAAAATCAAGTCGGTTATTGGACAACAATACACTAATTATTTACACTAATTATGCATCAATCAAACCCTAAACCCTAAATGTGCAATAACAAGAAATTAACAGAAAATTAAAGAAAAAAAATAGAACAATTACTTACTTGAGCAACAAAGAGGAGAAAATCACAAGAAAATCAGCAGTCTCGGATCCCAGCTGCGCAATAATCAGATCCAGCCAATCCAGAGGAGAGATAGTAATATTAATTGATCAAAACAGCACTGGAAGAGTTCATTATAACCCTAAATGACCTTTCCTACATGGATTTTTAACCATAAATCCGTGTAGCTCTCTCGATATATATACACGGCTTTTTAAATAAAAAACTGTGTACAAAACACATTCCTACACGGATATTTTATTAAATATTCGTGTAGCTCTCTCACCATTCCTACACAGGTATTTACTGAAATATCCATGTATAAAAGCTTAATTACCCCACGGACACTGATTGGGGTGTTAATATCCGTGTAGGATTTCTAGAACACTGGAAAAATCCTATTTTATACACGTTTTTTTATAAAATTGAGAAAATCCTTGTATAAAGTATAGTGTAGGAAGACGTTTTTTGTAGTAGTGTCATTTCCTTGAAAAATAGTATTTTTTTTCCAAATATTATAAAATTTGGTCTCTAAGCATATTTTAATATGGATATTATGTTGAGCAGTTCATATCAATAATTTGAACTTTGAAAACGAAGATATAAACTACGAGATATGAAAAACATAAGATCTGAGAACCTCCTCTTGATACTTGGTATACCCCGCAAAAATATATCTGAAACAAGACTTGCGAAGATTCTAAAAATAAAAAGAAATCAATTAATCCATCAAACGCTATTTCATTCGGAAAAGACCAAAATGATGGGAGGTATAAATGAAAATTAAATAGGGAGCATTAGTCAGTTATACATTGTTTGCATTTATAGTGTGAAACATGTAACTTTATTGATTTGTCAGGTGTAAAATTATCATAATTAAGGTATAAATGAAAAGAGGGGGGATCAATTGACATTCTTAATTTATTTAAAAATAAAGCTTCATTTAAAAATCTAACATCATCAAATATGATATATATTATCACATGTCATGTATTATAAAAGAAAAGATTTGCTGTATGTTGAACACCATATATATATACATCAAATGACTTAAAATTTTGACGGTCTAATATTGACAGTTCATGCATCAGCAAACAATACTTAATTTACATTAATTTAGATTTTGACTATCTATATGTCCAATAAAATACATATAAATTTACTCTTAGTTTTTAATTTATTTAAATTTATATATATATATATATATAGAGTAATGCTATTATGCATTATGAATTAAAGTGGGTGCTTTAATTCGTGCTCATATCGCGATTTTCAAAGTTCAAATAGCCGATCCGAACCGTTAGATGTGTTCTCCATATTGAAATATGCTTGGAGACCAAATTTTACATTTTTTGGAATTTTTTTTACTATTTAGTAAGCCACTTTGAAAATCGCTGATTCAACGGTTTCACTGTTCAATATGAGCCACCGTTGGATCAGCGATTTTCAAAGTGGCTTAATAAATAGTAAAAAAATTCCAAAAAATATAAAATTTGGCCTCCAAGCACATTTCAATATGGAGAACACATCTAACGTTCGGATCGGCTATTTGAACTTTGGAAATTGCGATATGAGCGCGAATTAAAGCACCCGCTGGGTGCTTTAATTCGCAATGCATAATAGCATTACTCTATATATATATATATATATATATATATATATATATATATATATATATATATATATATATTATTCAAATTGCCAAAAGTTCATTATCAAGTGATTTCTTGTGTAAAATATGTTCAAAACAAATGATATCATATAACTTTTCATGTGACTTACCATATATAGTCTCACCTTGAATCATTCGCTGACGACAAAAAAAAAATCTATAGGAATGTATTACATATATGCAAACTAGGAAAATTTTGCTCAGTTTATTTAAAGAATACAATCACTTGTGCCCTGAAATAGAAAATCTATGTTGTTATGAGAGCAAATTAAATTTGGTCTTTAAATAGAACAATGACCCCATTGACATTAATTTCCATTGATTTATATGGTAGAGGAGTCAGATTACTGTATTATAATTTAATTATACTTACCTAAAATTAACTTATCTTCCCTGACATCATCTGGTGCGTATGCAGAGGCATTTAATCATTGAAGGTTGTTCCTCCAATGGTTTATTTAAATTAATTATTTATATTAATGGGACCAACCAATAGGGATGCGGTTATCCCGTGATTATCAATAGAGAACAAATTTTGTCGATCCAAACTGTTCAAAATTCCATCTATATTAAAATGTTTTTGGAGAACAAATTTTGTATTTTTTAGAATTTTAATATTTATTAAGTCAGTTTTAAAATCGTTGCTATCAATGATCCAGAAGTTTTTCACTGTTTATTAAAATTAGCAATTTTAAAACTGGCCTAATAAATAGTAAAAAAATTCAAAAAAAAATATAAAATTTAGTTTGCAAGCACATTTTAATATAGAGAATACATATAACGGTTTGAATTGACTTTTTGGACTTTGAAAATCAGAAAACAAATTAGTTGCACCTAGGTTCTGGAACAAACGTTTTGATATTAGCCAACCTCTATATATATAGAGTTATGGGCTATGATGCATTGAAATGTATATGACATCCTGTACATTGGACTATAAACCGTTGGATTCAAAGTTCAAATAGTCGATCTATAGGGCTCAACATGTTCTCCATATTAAAATGTTCTTGGAGACCAATTTTGTAATTTGTTTTTATTTATTTTTTTTTACTTTTTTGTAGAATTTTTGAAAATTGTTGTTTCAAATAAATTCTAGACCATAGAAAACATCGATATTCAAAAATTCTGAAACATAGCAAATGAATTCCAAAAAATGCAAAATTTGGTCTCCAAGTACATTTTAATATGGATACAAAATTGAATGGTTTGGATCGGTTTTTTTAAGATCAAAACGAACGATTGATAGTCCAATGTACAAGAGGACTTATACATTGCAATGCACCATAATCCAACTCTGTATGTGTGTGTGTGTGTCTCTATATATATAGAGAGAAGGGTTGGTAATATCAAAATGTTTGTTCAATGATTAAGTAACGAACAATTAATTAAAGAGGGAGAATTATTTTATATTTTATTTACGAATTGCCTCGAAATTGCATTCTCTATTATACCTCAAATTTTGAGTTTGAAATCAGGATCGGTCAATCATAATTCAGATCAATCTAACTCGAATTGAAAATTTATGGATCCATATTATATTCGTGCCAATGCGAATCGAACAATCTGAATTCTTTCTTCATTAACTCAAAATTTAATTCCTAGTTTGAAAGGAAATGAAAATGCAAAGACTAATTAATCGTCAAATTTTAGGAAGAAGGAAAAGTTTTTTAGGTATCTCATATGTTTAGTTTATCGATTGCATTATCTAATTATGTAGAACATGAGTAATTAATGTCTTCTTATGTCAAATTCAATCATTAAGTAAACACTATATGGTTGATGCAACTTGTAATCATGATCTTATTATAATTTTTTTTGGATAGTTTTGATGTATACATAAATCTTTTATACTACTACGTTTATTCAATATTTTGTGCAATATGATTAGAGTAAAAGTTAAGAACTAAAATTGTAAATGTATTTTTGTCATTTAAATAGTCTCTCAAGTTTGAACTACTTTAATAGTAGTATTAACTTTTTAAACAATGAATTATTTTCAACAATTTACTGTTGATTATAACATCTTGATTGAAGATTATCAATATTTTAAATGACAGATTCTGATTTGTTCTGGATAATTAGGAATGACTCTTCATAAACAACTGACCAGATACCTCTTTCAAGAACAACTATTTCAAATGCCCAATCCTGAAAGCTATCAGTATCATATTTTTTCCATAACCGATTCTGATAGGGCGACACTATTTGTAGATTCTCCACTAGTGTATAGTGCTATATATATAGATAGTGAGTTATCCATTGAGGATATGACAAGTTATCGTCTCGTTAGAAAAATTAAAATAAAAATATATTAGACTATATATATCTAGAGGAGGGATTAAGTTGAATTGCGAAATAATTTGGTGAGATCTAAAATCCGTAATTTAGAAATTGTACAAATATAAAATTAAAAGCTCGTGACACAAATACGAATATACGATGATATTTAAGTATATACTTATTTCTATATACATTAAAAATTGTTAAATGACTCACAAAACCATTAATGAAAGCTACAAAACCCAACACACTAGCAATTAATACAGCCCTGTTTTATATAGTTTTAAGCAATTAATACAATCCGGCTTTCAAGCCAGCATTAAACATGAATTTCTCAAGCACAAACCACTAAAGAAATCTACAAAATCCACCAATTCCAATCCAACACTTCCAGATTTGAAAAGCCATAAACAGTTCATTTGAAAATGCCATTGTATCTGTCATTCTGTCTATTCCAACAATTGATTATTGGGACCCCCATAAAGAGATCCGACTCTGTTGTTTTTTTTTAGAGAAAAACAGGTCCTGCTTTTCTAATTTCAACTATTCAAAAATTTTCATTCACGTATCTCGATAAAAAAATTTCCATACACAAATCTCAACAAATTTGAATAATTGAGATTAGAAAAACAGAATTCTGCTTTTCTCTGAAAAAAAAAGCAGCAGAGTCAGATCTCCCATAAAGGTCAGATCTCCCATAAAGGGCTACTACAGTTAATGTCTCATCCTTGCCAATCCTATTTTTTTCTTTTTGTGGACATAAGACTGCCATTTCTGGCATCGACACAGAAAACACAGAGAGAGAACAAAAATGGATAATAGATTGAGATAAGTGTGTGATCTTTTTCCGAACATCTGCGTGCCAATCAATGTATCTGTGTGCTTTTTGCAGGTTGTATGAAATTATGAACGTGGTTTAACAGCTGGAGTGGTCAAGTCATGTCCTTTTACCCACAGGAAATAATTAGGATGCAGTAAATATCTTAATTCAAATTTTCATAATAAATCAATATATAAGATGTAAATCAGTAAATGGATTGGATATTTATTTATTTCATTAGTATTTTTTTTTATTTACATCTTATCGTGAATATATTAGTAGAACTAGGATGCTTCTAGGAGTACTAAGTCTCTTTGTACTCTTAACTCTAAAACTTATCAGGTTAATTTCGAACGACGAATCCAAATAGTTGAAATCCTTCTACCTTACGAGTGATGCGTCTAGATGTGAAAATTTTAAAGTTTCGAATTAATTTAGTATAAAGTCAAGTGGTCAAAATTAGAAGGTTTCTAAATTAATTTTAATGCATTCATTTTTTGGAAGACTTTTGACCACTTGACTTTATACTAAATTAATTCAAAACTTTCAAATTTTCACATGTAGCCGCATCACTCATAAGGTAGAATGATTTCAACAGTTTAGATTCGTCATTCGAAGTTAATCCAATATATTTTAGAGTTAAGAGTATAAAGGGATTTGTTACTCCTAGGAGCACCCTAGTTCTACTCTGAATATATTGTTTGTTTATATATAAATGAATTATTTGTATTCACATTCGTTCTATTTTTTTACAATATAAAAATAATGATTATATGTTCATTAATTTCAACAAAGCTAGGGTGTGATGTGCTCACCAAGAGGGGTTGGTGAGAACAACTTCAAAAGTATATTGGATTGTATTCAAACGACGAATTCCAATTATTGAAATCCATCTATTTTATGAGTGATGCATGTAAATGAAATTTTTTGAAAGTTTTGAATTCATTTAGTACAAAGTTAAGCGGTAAAAAATGAAACTTTATAAGTTGTTTTTGGTATTTAATTTTCATTATTTTTTTGACCGCTTGGTCTTGCACTAAATAATGAATTTGAAACTTTCAAAAATTTGCATATACATGCATCACTTATGAAGTAGATAGATTTCAACAGTTTGAATTTATCGTTTGAAGCCAATTCTATAAATTTGTGGAGCTGTGTTCACT
The DNA here is from genome assembly GCA_964058825.1 of Carex arenaria. Taxonomy (NCBI): domain Eukaryota; kingdom Viridiplantae; phylum Streptophyta; class Magnoliopsida; order Poales; family Cyperaceae; genus Carex; species Carex arenaria. Next base: position 26,703 of record CAXKVW010000870.1, read on the forward strand.
AACTTTTTTTGATGAGCACATCACACTCTAACTTTGCTCCATTAATTTTATGTATACATTTTGTTACTTTCAACATTTTCGTACAATATCAAAATTAGCTTGAATCATATTCAAAATTTATTAAGATAATGAACACAAATTCATATTTATATCTTCAAATTCTAATTATATATTGATCATTATATGAACTTTGTATTTATCCACATATTTGGATCATATTGAGTTCAGATCTGAATCACATCCACATTAACAACCCTGAAAAGGATAAGAGCTACAAAGAAAACTACATGTGCAGTTAACATGGACCAGCCCCTTGGTTTCCCTACATGTTACAGATAAAATTTTCTCAAATGTCGACTCCCATATTGATATATATATATATATAGAGGAGGGATCAAGTTACAACAATTTTGAGTTACCACAAAGTTACAACAACAGTTATTTTCATTTTTAAAGTCCAAATCGTCGATCCAAACCGTTCAACATAATTATCTAAATAAAATATGCGTCCAGATCAAATTTTACATTTTTGTGATTTTTTTTACTATTTATTAAGTTGGGTACAAAATTCAATGGTTTGAATTTGACTAGTTTTTGTACCCATCTTAATAAATAGTAAAAAAATTCAAAAAAATGTAAAATTTGATCTGGAAGCACATTTTATTTAGATAATCATGTTGAACGGTTTGGATCGACGATTTGGACTTTGAAACTGAAAATAACCATTGTTGTAACTTTGTGGTAACTCAAAATTATTGTAACTTGATCCCTCCTCATATATATATCATACTATGCTGATATATATACTATGAGTAAACTAGGTGTTCCTAAGTTCATCAAGTTCCTTTTTGAACTCAACTCTAAAACTGAATTGATTTCAAACGACAAATTCAAACTGTTGAAATCCTTCTACATTACATGTGATGTGTCTACATGCAAAAAAATTGAAATTCTAAATTAATTTTGTATAGAGTCAAGTTATCAAAAGACATCTAAAAAATAAATGCATTAAAATTAATTTATAAACCTTTTAATTTTGACCACTTGACTTTGTACTAAATTAATTCGAAACTTTAAAATTTTCCCATGTAGACACATCACTCATAAGATAGAAGGATTTCAACAGTTTAAATAAATTTTAAAGTTGAATTTCACACAGAGACTTGGTAAAATTAGGAACACCCTCTACTCATATAATATATATATGTTTAGAGGAAAACTTTGATTTTTTTTTTTAATAAAAGTGGATATATTCATTCATCCATCCACTTGATTAGAAATCAGCATTGTCTGTTCCAAAGCGAACAGACTGACTACTCAGACAAAGTAATTTCTTCTCCAATTTTTCGCTGTCAATTTTGGCAAACATCTGTTTTCTTAATTTAACATATGTGACCACTCTGCAATATATTGTTTTTAGGGGTGTATAAAAAAAAACTCATAACTTATAACTCTGTTTAAAATCAATTTAAATTCAACTCGCCAATAATTCGAGTTGAAATTGACTCAGTTGTCTCACGAGTTGAATCCAAGTTGTCTCCAACTCAGTTCGAAATTAACTCAGTTGACTCATTGACTTGATAAACTATGTAATGTTCTATTAAACTTTGTATTATTTAGTAATTTGATAAAGTTTGCACTATTTAATTATGTATTTACTACTATTTCAATATGTATTATTTTTTTATTAGATTTTGTTTAGGTAATTTTTAATTTGATAAACTATGTATTATCTACGAGTCACAAGTCGACTCAAGTTGACTCGAGTTATTCGCAAGTTGAATCCAAGTTAGAGTTTATGACTCGAAACTGGATTAACAACTTGAACTCAACTCAGCTCATGAGTTCAAGAGTTGAATCTAAATTGCCTTCAACTCGGACTTAACTCGGTTCATGAGAAGTTCTAATTATTTTCAATTGGGTCTATTGTGGAATAACATTTTTTGGCTTTACCCATTGTTATCTTAATTTAGAGTGGAGGGTTCCAAGGCTTCAACGTGTCTCACTTTTTTTTGTTATTTCTCTTTTCAAAATTCAAACAGTCATTTCGAACCAATCAACATGATTTTGTATTAAAAAGTGCCTGAAGAGCAAACTTTATATTTTTTGAAAATTGCTTTACTATTTTTTTAAATAGATACAAAATCATTAACTTTGGAGGATCCACAATCTTCTGAAAAATTATGATTTTGTGCTTTTTTGTAAAAAAAAATCAAGAAAAATATAAAATTTGCTTTCTAAACTCATTTAATATGAATATATCGGTTCAAAATAATAAACTATGAAAAATTAAGATAATGTATGATATGATAAACCATAAAAACATGAGACATTTTAACCTATCATGGTTAGAAAAATTGTTTATCTTTTTGGAGACGTAATTTTGGGTACCTCGTAGGTTTATTCCTATTTCCAAAAGTTCTGTTCTTTGGCACTTGGTCCTATTGAATTGGTTTGTCCTTTATCCCATGCCATGTGCTTATAATTTTGGCAATATTTAAATGGTCCAGATAATAATAGTTTGTCATACTTTCGGTACTGATCGACTCGATGATAATTAATATTTAGCCAAAAATTTTTTTGGAACGTATTTAATTGTCACTAAATTAAGCGGGATGAAGTTTTATATGTATGAGAATATACGTATAATTAAATTAACGGGAACTCATATTTATAAATAGACACTGAAATAATTATGAAAGTGTGATGCAATGAATATTCGGTTATATTGTGAAAAAAAAATGAAAAAAAAAATTCATTTTAAGATATGTATATCTATTATCTAATTTTCTTATTTATACCATATTAATCATAAATTTACAATCTTTAATAATTTTGTATTATTATAATAATAATAAATTGTTGTTGTTGTTGTTATTATTGTTATTATTATTATTCGTGTAGATTAAATATGCACAGATTACTAAGCAAATTAGAAGTTTGTCAGTTGGCATCAAATCGATTTGAGTCCAATACCTATCGAACACGCCCCGCTTCCAAACAAAAGTATATGTTTCTTCTTTTTTTCGAAAACAATTTGTAAAAGAGAGTTAAAAAATTAACTTCGATCGAATAGTCTTTTCCATATTTTTGTGAAGAGTTGAAATAATGATGAAAAAAATAAAAAAAAAATTCACACAAACACTACCGCTAGCATAAATGATCCGGTTCTAAAGTTTGAACAGAGATTAATAGCTCGGATTCAAATATTTTTCAGGCCATAATTTTGTGGTTAAAATTTTCATCATATTGTTACTTGATGTGGTGCTGGAAAAAAAATGTTTTGATCCGAGCTATTGATCCTAGTTCAAATTTTGAATCCTAATCATTTGTCGCAGTCCTTAAAGTACATTCAAATTCTATGATACTCTATTTATTTTCCTAAAGATGCTTTTGGAAAAAAAATATATTAAAAATATAAAATTCTTCTATTTCTAAAAAAAGGAACCAAAAATAAATTTCAATTTCTTCTATATAACGAAAATCTTTTTATAATCCATGTATTACTCTATATATTTTTTTTAATAATTTGTATAAATAAAAAATTCTGTTAGCTGATTTTGAGAGAGAGAGAGAGAGTTGAAATTCTTGTCGGCAAAACCCACATTAAATTGGCAGCTGCTGCCAATCTTTTTTTTTTTAAAAAAAAAACCACATTAATTGCTGACATTGTTGTATGACTTTCTTCTTGTCATATTAATATAAATGCATGCTAGCAAGTAGCAACATATATCAACTGCTGTCAATTAATGTGTGTGTTTCGCCATTTTTGGAAGGGTTTATTAAATTTTGGAGCTCTCCACCTTCAAGGAAACAATACAAACAATACATGTGGAATATCATAGAAAATTTATTGGGCAAGTTCATCTATGGAGAAACACAAAAGCTAAAAAAATGCCAAAGATAAAAAAAAAGAAAAGAAAACGAACATATCACATCTAACGGTTTAAATGTCTTTTTTTTTTTTTTTCTACATTATGCCTCTATTTTTTAAATATTAATAACTAAAAATTTAAAATCCAAATTTTAAAAATAAAACTATTAGATTTGATCTCTATTATTTTCTCTATACACATATAAAAGATTATGGCATTTCGGTATCAAGAGTTTGTAAAGATACACCGATATAAATAAATTTTGGAAGTTGATTTTTCAACTTATTATTCCATATAAAAAGAATTTATGTGCATGTAGGGAAAATAATATAGATTACATTTAACGGTTTTATTTTGACATATAAGTTTTAAATTTTTGTTATTAGAAAATTAAGAAATAGAGGTATGATGGAGGCAAAAAAAATGAAGGCATTTGAACTCTCCTCCTCTTATGATATTATAATAAAAAAAATCTGACGTGAGTATTTAATACACTGTGATTTGATCATGTAACATGACATCATGACATAACTAACATCGTAGAAGACAATTACAAATAACCTCATATCTCCTCATATTTGGCTGCGTGACTTTGCTGGTTAAGAAAAAAGAGAAAAAAATATCAAAAATATATGAAAAAAGAAAATTGTAATATAAAGAAACATTGATGGAAGAAAAAATATGTTGAATTTTTTTAATTTATTGTCTAGATTTTGAATTGTTGATTGCATAAAATAAAAAAAAAAACTTAAAACTGTGAGAAAAAAGGAAAAGTATTTTAAAGTCAAGGAAAATTGTTGTCAAATATATTTTCCTACTTGGTAAAAATATTGACTTAAACTTTTTTACGCTTACTGGATTCAATACATAGTTGTATGTCTGTATGTTCGTGGGCCTTCAGCCCAATATAAACAATATTGGGCCTTTATATTAAAAGGCCTTCATTTTTTTTCTCTCTGACTCAAACCGAAGAATCAGAGAAGGAACTGATCGAAATCTATCGCTAATTCTATCCGGCGCTTGAACTCTCGCCGATTGAGACGTGACAAGAGCACCACGCATGAATCCACGCACATGTTTGGTTCAATTTAATCGATTTTTAAGTATTTATCTCCTATTTTAGTACAAGTACTGGTAATCCTAAGACACTACAGTCTTATAAGTTTGAAATAAGCAATGTCATTTGAATTTAAAAGTCTATCCCAAATCTCAGTGATAGAACAATGAGGTAAATTAATCTGTTTTAATATTTCTTTTTTATTATCAGACTAAGGGTTTGCTTAACATTCTGGTACCAGTGCTTTTGTCTGATTCACACTGTTGCACCATCTTACTGGTACGGATTTTGATGGATGGTTATAGACTTATAGTGTGTTCAGTGAAACCTTGATTATGCAAATAAATAAATAAAATGTGATCTAAACGAGAACTATTAATACATGAAACAAGTTTAATTTTTTTTTTTTTTTATAATACTAAGGTTTATCTTACCAAATACCTTACCAGTATTTGTGTCTTGTTCACACTGGTGCACTATCTTTCTGGTACAGCACTTGATGGTTATAGCACTGCTCAGTGAAACCTTGATTATGCAAATAAATAAAAAATTGTGATCTAAACAAGAACTATTAATACATGAAACAGGTTTAATTGCAATTTTTTTTTGGGAAAATTTCCCATGTACCCATACAAACTTCTGAAATAGTCAATATCCCCATAGAAATATCATAATATCCAATATCCCCATGAAAATTGAACATTCTTATTTCTATCCCCTTTTAACAATCAAATATTTTATTTAATTATTTTATAAACTGAACTGACCAATATACCCTTAAATTTCAACTTGAGATGTTCATTACTCCTAATTGTTTCTTCCTCCCTTGTGTTTTCTGACCAATTTTTTTCCAAATCTCTCTCAGCCCCAGTTCTTTTGGAGTCCATAACCTCTGAGTTAACTCAAATTTTGATTTGATCAAACACTAAAAATAACCCGCTTTCACGTAGTGCAGCCCAGATCTACCCTTCTTCACGACAAATCACCAAAAAAAAAGTATAAAACTTTCCGCTTAATTAACTATTCGTCTTCCTCTTCGCTTCACATACAACTAACTGTGAGACAAACCAACAATTCACCTTTTGCCCGAGTCAAAAAGGGAAGACTAGGATCCAAAACTTAATTCAGTTAGAAGTTAGTTAGGTTACTGTTAGTTTTTATACGTTACCTGTATCAGGATGTAATGTGATGGTTGCTGGATCAATGAAAGAATTACAAGAGTCATTTTTAATTCTCATTCTCTGTATTTAAACTAAAAGATAGTATCATAGCTCCTTCCCTTCCAATTGGGATTTTCATTATATTTTTTTTTCCCAATCCGATCATGCCTGATCTGATTGTTCAGATCACAAAACCAGTGTTGACAAAACTAGTTTGTTTCATCATCTTGGCGACACTACCTCCACTCTGTCAGCCTTAGTTGATGTCAACAGCGTTGCAACGACCAAACCTTCCTATCTGATGTGGCAAAAGCAAGATCGATTCTTGCTTGCTAGCTTGTTGAGGTCATCGATCACGGGATCTATTTTTACACAATATACTGCCTGTTGCACTGGTCGTGAACTAAGGAGGTCTCTGCATTGAGTCTACTCCGCCGTATCGAAGGCCGGTCATGGAATTGCAGCGAGAGAGAGAGAGCAAGAGAAATTCCAAGGCCAAGGTCTCTGTATCGAGTCTTTCTCAATTACAAAATTAGTTTCTATCCTCTGTTTAAATTTTAAATCATACCCAGACAACCCAAGTTTCATTAAATTTAATGTTACTCATTAGTGAATCTACAAATACAAAAAGTAATATGGGATAAGAAGGGGCTAGTAGTTCTTGCTCAGTAGTTGTGCTTTTCCCCAATATGTGAAGAAACGAAGTTAGTAGTTTTTGTATAGACCTGATCCAACCTGCCATTCAATAATAAGGAATAACTTTACAAAAATTTTGAAAACAAATATCCAAGGAGAGAGAAGAGACACGAAAGTGAAACGGCCAAGGAAGATGGAAGCATTTCCCTTTTAGAAATTTAATGGACATCTCCATTTTAATAGAAGGATATAATAGTCAATACAAATTCTAAAATAATAAAATAAAAGATAAAATAAATGATAGGGGATAAAAGAAAGAAAGTTAAATTTATATGGGGATATTGGATATTATGATGTATACATGGGGATATTGGCTATTTTGAAAATTTGAACGGGCACACTAGAAATTTTCCCTTTTTTTTATCATGCTAAGGTTTATCTTACCAAATCCCTTACTAGTACTTGTTTCTTGTTCACACTAGTGCATTATCTTACCGGTACAGCACTTGATGGTTGTAGCACTGCTCAGTGAAGCCTTGATTATGCAAATAAATTAACAAAAATGTGATCTAACGAGAAAGATTAAAACCTGGGAAGATCTAGTTGCAATTGGTTTTTTTTTTCTATTATACTGTTTATCGTACCAAATCCCTTACCAGTATATGTGTCTGGTTCACACTGGTGCACCATCTTACTGGTACAGCACTTGATGGTTATAGTGATGCTCAGTGAAGCCTTGATTATGCAAATAAATAAAAGATCGTGATCTAAACGTGATCTAGTAAAACATGAAACAGGTTTAATTGCAATTTCTGGGCTAAACTTCTGAACTTGCGGGCTCCGCCAAACCGGTTGTTACATAAGCACATTACTAGTTCTGATGAACTCCGTCTGAGAGCTTTGAATGGGGTAAGTGCAGTGCTGTAACTTAATACCACTTTTATATATCTATAATACCTATATGTTGTTTCACTGATTTTGTTCTTTCTTTGTTGTTTGCATAAACAACTGTACACTAACACTCGAAACCTTGGTTTACTGTTCAGTATTTGATACAATGGTGCATGAAATATTTGTTATTAGGAGAAGCAATGCCATGGTACTATGCATACCGTGGATTGGTCCGTACTATGGACCAACATCTTCGTTTTCAAAGTCTTAACAGTCATCTGAACTCCATACTTTTGAATGGTTCAGAATCTTTAGATCAAGTGATATTCTACCTATCTAAAAAAGAAAAAAAAAATTCTAGAAAATGTAGAATTTGATTTACAAGTATATTTTCTTACAGAGATCATGTTGAACGGTTCAGATCGACTCTTTGAAACTTAAAAATGAGCAACAAAGTTCTTAATACAGAAATGACTTCTGATGTACAATTCAGATATTGATTGCTCAATTACATAAATATCAGACAAGGATTTCAGAAAGAAAATTCCATGTTTTCCCTTTCATATTTTGTTGGTTGTTTACTTCTTCGTGAGAAAGATGGCACTAGATGTATAACAACATTGCACAGAGATAATAAGAGAGGTTACAAGGTTTCCCCATACTCATTTAATTCAGTGTATGATTTGGAAATGTTGAGCTAAATCTCAAGCCTTATTTTAAATAAATGAACTAGAGGGGTTTCTCTGGAAAATAAGAATCTGTATAGTATATATGTTGACAAAGAATTAAGTTCTTAATTTGTTTGTGTTATTTTGCTAATACCCACATTTGCTAGTTTTGTTTGTTAATTGTTGAAAACAATTGTCATCATCACCGTCAATTATTACTGTTGCAATAAAGGCCTTTAATTTGTTGGAGCAATGAAAAAAAAAATGTATTATTTCTCAAATATGAGGTTTGAGTTTTGACTAGGCCTTATCAAAGGCCCAAAAAGTTTGAAGATAAAACTTAATTTTGGTTACAGATATATGATCCAGGCCCAATTTAATTTCACGTATGAAATTGGTCAATTCAGTTCTAGTTCGAAAAAACAGACTGCGCGTTTCGAGATGCAGAGGAGAGCGATTTTGGTGAGATAGGAGTAGGTCCGATGTACTTTTAGATTCAATTAACTCTAACACCGGTTATCATTGAGATTTGTGTGCACGGAAATTGAAAAATATCTGCACGGATTTTAATGAGTTGCACGAATCTTGATGCAGATCTGATGGTCATTTCACCCATCGAACCAAGATAGGTCCGATGGCCATCGGACCTACTCTCAATTGGATTTTGGTTGATTGCTGCATCAGTTGGTCTGGACCAGTATTCTCTGCAGAGTTGTGCGGAGTTGATCAGACGGTCCAGATTTAATCTCAGTCGGTGAGTGCTAGAGATGATGGCAGTATTAATTTTCTTTGAGATTCGTGCCATAATCTTATTTGGTCCGTCCGATCAAAACGAACGGACCAGATTAAAAGAACCGTACAGCTCCGCAGGTAAAAACTCCGTAGAGGATATGATTCCTAGTTGGTCTAATCAAGAATGTTCATTGGATATGGTTTAATCGGTTTTAAATTGAACCGAAAATATTTGATTTTTTTTTCTGGTTAAATGAATTGATTTGGTTTATTTTTTAAAACTGGTTTAAAAATTGTTCAGTTCGGTTCGGTTTTGTTGCGCCTTCTCTACCTTCTTCTTCCTTAAATGAATTACGGTCCGTGAGATAATCATTATGACCCGTAATGTGGCTCTTTTGTGTTGTTTTCTTCTATTTCATGCATTTACAAGCAAAACAACAACAGTAACTGGATTCTTGATGTAAACCTAACTAAACTATTACAAAATCAAGAAAAATTGGACTAATATTAGAGGCAAAATCATCTATAAAATTCTATATAATTTCACAAGTGTTAATGTTCATGTTCTTTGAAAACAAATTAAAGTTGGTGCTTATCTAAATTTTGAATCTATTCCTACCATTTTGCTTTTCATCGATTTTATTGGACAAGATTTTAAGTTTTTTGTGGTCTATATTTTTTTTTTCTTTTTCACTCTCCCCTCTTCAAACTTGAACAAAGTTTGGGTCAGAAACTCACTGGCTACTTGTGTTGATACTTGACTCGGTTTTCCAAATAAGTTCAAAATTTCCTATAAGTTTTCCTTACTTTGTTTCCTTCAAATTCAAACATTAAAATTTGTGAATTATTTTGTTGTTTGCGTGGTTATTTGGAATTTTTCAAAAAAAAAAAAAAATTCAAGCACACAAAGATGGATAAACAAACTACCGAGGTAAGGTAGTTCAGTGGCCCGGTTTCGCTAATGGATGATTCTTTGTTTAATTGTGTTTTACAATAAGTGATCAAATAGTATTATTCTGCTGATTTTCCTTTTGCTGATTTGAGTAAAAATTATGCCTCTTTTGTTAGAAAGGCTGTACTGTGTGTATGGATCAAGGAAACAAATAATTAAATAATTTCTTCCCGCAGCAAACAAATAATTAATTAATATCTTCATCTGTAACCTTTTTATTTACTGTTTTTTTGTGCTCCAATCATACTTGGCCCTGATATTACAAAAAATATGACAAAAACACAAAAGATGAAGACCTTGCAACTCTGTACTAATGATAAACTGTATATTTTTTTAAAGAACTTTGCCCTAATATGCGGATCAAACCATGGGGCGGTGGCAGTGGGATTAAGTTGTAGGGGGGGGGGGTTGACTTAAACACAGGATAACTTAAACAAAATTTAAACACGAAACAATGCATGTCAGTCATAAGCAACAGATTCTAAAGAGAGCGCCAATTATTTAAATTTGTAAGGGGGGTTTGAAATCTGAGTCGATCTGTTGGTGGATCTCTCTTGTCAGTAACCTGCTGCTTAGTTTAATGCAATAGCAACTATGGTCAATACTTAAACACATAACTAGAGATGATTTTAAAATTTAAATATATGTAAATATTTTCATATCGACATGGGGAGCATGCTTGATTTTTAATCTCCTGATGCGATGTGTGCGCCACCTTGTATGGGACGCTTGATTTTTTACTTTGGCGATTGAACAGACATAATTTATATGGATAGTATTTTTTCGATAAATTTTCATATAATTTATTAAATTCGATTTATCGTGGTAATTTAGCCTAATCTATTTAATTATTGACAATTATATATTTTATAGCTAGATATTTGAATTATGTATTCTAATAAAATTTTACAAAAAATTGTAAAATTTATATTTTTGAAACCATAGTTAGCAACAAACATCTATCATTATATATTTCTTATATTAATGTTGTTAAATAAAAAAAACTCATGCACAAAAAAGGTTCAAAATAAGTTTCAAAACGCTGTTAGAGTACGTGTAATTTGTAGTCAATATCAAGTAAACCATAAAAGATTTGTTCAAATATATTCAAGTAAAGCTGTTTAATTGACGTGGAATAAAACACAAAAAAATTTCAAGTATTCAACAATTGTTAAGTTGAATTAAAGCAGCAATATAAATAAATTATCTTTTTTGCAAAAAATATAGCGATAACAAACTATAAGCGACACAAATTAAGGATACTATTTTATGAATAATTATTAGAAATGCAATAGACATGCACTAGTACGAAAACACAAGGTTTACATTGTATATTATACACATTTGCTCAAAATTTTCATTAAATCTGTGTCCAAACCAAGAAAGCACAGAAAATATATCCAACAGCATCTATGGTCAACTATTTGTTGGAGTAACCTGCTGCTTAGTTTGATGCACCAGCAACTATAGACAACGCTTAAACCCATAATTAGATATGATATTTTAATCCCCTAATGCGACGTGTGCGCCACCTTGTGTGGGAGCTTGATTTTTTTAATTATTTACAAATGCATTAGAGGATATTATAAATTTTACCATTATTGCTACTATGCATATATAGAATATAAAAAATTAACTTCACACGATTTAAGCTTCTCCTATTATCAAGACAAAATATATTTTCTAAGCTATATATTCAAGTTCAATCTAAAAATCATACAATTATATTATGAAATGAAGCTTATCACTTAATCGATGCAACAGAAATTATCACTTGATACATTGTGTATTACTTTACATTATACAAATAATAATTTCCTTTCAAGTTTCCTTTTTTTAAGTTATTGTAGCTTTCAATTTATTTTAAGGATGAAAATTTATAAGTCTAGTAGTTACCGATATATATGCAAAAGTACATCAAATCAGAAAATATGTGAAATTGAGATTTTTCTTTTTGTTTGACGTCGCCATGCGTATAATTATCAGAATGAACTTATAAATTGACACTAACTAAATTTCAGTTTGAATTTGGGTTTAATTTTGAACTTTCTAATTAATATCAGTTTATCTCAAGATAGCAGGACAATATATATATATATATATATATATATATATATATGAGCAAAGCTAAGGTGTGATGTGCTTACCAAGAGAGATGGTTTAATTTTTAGATCATTGAATTTTTTTCTCTATTTATTAAGTATTTAACACACACACACATATAAAGAGAGAGAGAGAGAGAGAGAGAGAGAGTAGAACTAGGATATTCCTAAGTTCACCCACTCTCTTTGTGAACTCAATTCTAAAATCTATATGGGATTGACTACCAATGACAAATTAAATCCAAATTGTTGAAATCCGTCTACCTTACAAGTGATGCGTCTATATGACAAAATTTGAAATTTCTGAATTAATTTAGTATAAAGCCAGGTGGTCAAAATTAGAAACACAAAGAGAGTTGGTGAACTTAGAAACACCCTAGAAACACCCTAGTTCAATAACAGACAACGTCCAGTTTAAAGAACTACTGGAGAGCAAATGAATATCATAGCAGCAATAGAAAAATATAATCATTGAGATGCACTTAATATTTATTTATAATTTTATGGAATACAGGCTATAAAAGAATCCCAATTGTCTTCTAGTTTTAATTGCGCGTTGGATCATTGGGTTGTTTACGAAAAGTTTAAGGTACGCCTTCGTTTCTGTGGCTTCTTGTAAAATTCTGATATAGGATTAATGAATGTGGAATGAAAGGGTTACTAATCATTAGGCTGTTGCATCACCATATATATGCAGGGTTAATTTCCACTAGAGCAAAGAGCAAAGAAGTTGTGCATAATAGTCAAGGACTGCAGTGCAGGTACGAGAAATAAAATCTCTTTAATTGAATACACACTTAGATATGTTCTTGCTTCTTCTTTCTTTTTTATATAGTAGGCGAAGAGTAGGTTTATATAAAGCGATAAGTATAGTATTTTCCAGCGAATAGTTGATAGTGAATAATAATTTTTAGGTTCATATTTAGTTGTTAGTTGCTACTTAAATTTAAGGACGATTTAAGTTGGTTATTCCATATTATTCTTTCTATATTACATTTCATTTACCAATATAAGTTATGACTTAAATTAGTCCGTCAAGGACTGCTGTGTAGGTACGCATGACAAACAATTTTTCTTCAATTGAATACACATATAGACATGTTCTTGCTTCTTCTTTCTTTTTTAAATAGTAGGCGAAGAGTAGGTTCATATAAAGTATTTTCCAGCGAATAGTCGACAGTGGATAATAATTTTGAGGTTCATATTTAGTTGTTAGTTCCTACTGAAATTAATTTAAAGACGATTTAAGTTGGTTATTCCATATTATTATTACTATTTTACATTTTATTTGGCAATATAAGTTATGACTTAAATCAATCTGTCTAAATTAAGAGAAAATTGAAAAATGCATCTTCGTCTATGACAGTGGGCCTGCAAGCATGGTAAATCTATAGTAAATTAATCGACATGGATAGGTGATTTAGCTTGCATCTCGGATGACATCTTAAGCATGGTTCGTAAACTCGGCCGATTCCGAGTCAACTCGGAATCGGGCTGGTCCAAGCCGAGTTATGTCCGAGTTCCTCGTTTGTGCGAGTTTTGAAGTAAAACTCGGATGAACAGTGTCGGATTCGGACTCGGCCGAGTTTCCGAGTTTCTGGCCGAGTCAGGCCGAGTCTGGCCGAGTCCGGCCGAGTCAACCCGAGTCCAGCTGAGCGAAAGCAAAAAACAGGCAACCCAAATCAGAGAAAGAAAGAGAGATACCGGGACAGAGCCGAGCCTGGCTCCGCGGCGCCGTCACTGTGCACAGAGGAGATGCGACAGGAGCAGACTCCGATCTGGACTCCAGGAGCAACGAAAGAGGAGAGAAGCGAAGGTCGCCTCCATTTCTTCTCCAGGAAGCAACGCGAGGGAGATGGGGCCACTGTAAGCGAGAGCAAGAGAAAAAAATGAGGGAGTAGTGGGGTCCGTGAGGCAGAGAGAGAGAGCGACAGGAAAAAGGGTTGGGGTCCGATTAAAAGAAGGAAAGAGCGAGGGGGTGGGGGCTAGCCTGTCAGAGAGAGAAGGATGGTAAAGAGAGATTAACAAGGAAGTGAAATTGAAGGCTTTGAGATTCGTGCTAAAACTTACTTGATTGGTTTGAGATCTCTCCAGTTACTTTAAGGGGTTTAATTGATATTATCTAATGAATTATTTACATCTAATCAAATCAAATCAACAAACTTACGTTTTGAAATTTATACAAATTCTTTTCTTCGTTTAATTTATACTTTGTTTATAATTTATTATATTTTTGTTACCCAAAATTTTAATACATTTCTACAAGGTTACTAATTTTTAATAACATTTTTAAGTATGAAGGAAAATCTTTATTTGTAAAAATTAACTTTATTAATAGGTAAGTCTTAAATTTACTTAATAAACAATATTATAAAATTTAAACATTACCTTTTTAATTAACTACAAATTTTAATAAGTTGAAAATTTAATTGTTAGTGTAATTAAATTAAATTTAAACTTCCATGCTATTTTGATTTCTTACAATTTTTAATTGTTAGTTGACTAATTATTTTTTTTACAATTTTTCTTATTTTTTTAATACAAAAAAAGTTTTTTTGAAAATATCTTAGTTTTCGAGTTGACTCAGCTAATTCTGATCGATTCCTCCGATTCTGAGTCAAGCATGGACTACTTGTATTACATTATATAATTAGTGAATTATTTGAGTGTAATATTTTGTCTTAACATAGTTTTATTACAAATTATTTTTTTATTAATTATTTCCTACGTTTTGGGTCTTTTGGCTACAAAACAGACTTTCTGTAAAAAAAAAAAACGAGTTTCCGAGTCAACTCGTCCGATTCCGGCTGAGTCATCCGATTCCGATTCCACGGTCAAGAACCCGATTCCGATTCCGATTCCGAGTTTCAGAACCATGATCTTAAGTGTGGAATACGATGTATACTACTGTCATTTATGGCTTAATTCATAGCAGATAATATCTTTCAACTAGTATTTTGTTGTTTTTAGGTTGTGAATATTCCACAAAAAGAACAATACTTTTCCGATCAATGATATTTTAAAATTTTCCTGAACCAAATAGAAATTTTATTAAGCGGACACTAACTAATTGTAATTACAATAATAATGCATCTCTTTGCTATAAACAAAGTAAAATGAGAATGTCCAAATACTTTAACAAAATATGTTTCTGAAAATAGTCATTTCAAAAGAAAATACTACATTAAAAAATGAAAAATCATGTCCTTAATATTAAAATTTTAGGCTAAGTACAACAGCCTTAGGGCTTGTTCGGCTGACCATTGGGAATGGGTATGGACACGGAAATTGAACTAAAAAATACTGTTCGCATGGAAAATTACAATAACTTTTAGTTTAATTTCCGTGCCCATGCCCATTCCCAATAGCGGGCCGAACATGCCCTTAATGCTTTCTCCTTAGATTTAGAGGCTGTTAACATATGTAGTAATTTCCTATAATTTCCATAGAAATTGATATACTAATTGACAAATAGCAACAACAACTTGCTGTCAAGCTATATACCATCCATCGGAACTGAATCCTCTGCCCCCCAGGGTGCAGGATTTTTCTGCACCTGAGTCATTGACATGTGGACCCGCAGCAAAACTAAAATCAATATTTAAATGTTTATACCCGTCTGGACCCACGTATCAGTCGCACTGGGGGCAGAAAAATCCTGCCCCCCGGGAGGCAGGCGATCTCTTTCCCCATCTAAAACCTTTGTGGTTTAATTGCTTGTTTTCCATGGTGGTCTTTTCAAGCATTCAATACAGAATGTATCATGCAGTAGATGTTTCTGCAGGCTGTAACACCTAAATTAATCATTACTTAGTTTCATCTACTACCTTACTATACTTCTCATTAATTTCTTAACTTATCAACTTAAATCCTTGAATATATTTAGCTCTACGTATCTATACCTCTTGGCAACTTCTAAACTTACAATCAACTTAATCGTTGAATTTTACCTATACCTTATCATTATTCCTTAATATTGACAAGTAAAAAAGGAATAACGGATAATAATTGAATAAAATAATAACTTACATAATCTAATCAAATTTCATTTTATTCAACTATGCGGAATGTGGGAATCACCTATGGCAGGGATTTCACATGTGTGAATATTGTGTAACTTGTTTTACGAATAATCTAGATCTAGGTGCGTTGCTATTGCCGGTTAAATATATATGCATAATTTAATGTGTATTTGTGTAGATTAATCTGGCATGTTTGAATAATTGTTAAATTAAGTCGATTTTAAAGAAGCGTGTAGGTAAATAACCGGTTAGTGAGCTAATTGTAGCTGACTCTGTTTTACATAGGTGGACAGGCCAAGAAAATGTGTGAAGATGCTTATACAATCACGTTCCGGATGGTCAAAATCTGGGGTTTGACAGTTCTTTTATTCTCAAAATTAATATGGGTAAAGTATGCTACTCAAATACATAAATATAAACTGATTATGGTATCAATGCATGTATTCGATAATAAAAACCGAATAAGGAGCATACCAACTTCGCAAGTCTCTGCTTAATTAACTTGGGCCCTCGGCCAATCCCTACTGTAATTAATTGGTTGAGTTATCCGTCTTTTTCTTTCTCGGCGAAATAGGTGAGTGAATCAAGAAAGGAGATGAAGTTGTTTGATGCGCACTGCCACCTCCAAGACGAACGGATTGCAGCTGTTGTTCCCCGCCTCATCCGTACAGCAATTGACTCCGGTGTAGTGTTTTTCTCTGTCAACGGTGTGACTGAGGTAACTTTAGCTTTATCTTCTATACTTTTTGTGGGTAAGAATATTTATGCTGGTAGAAGATCAGTATAAATAAACTGAAGAAATGCTGTCCAGCTACTACATGCAAGTGGAGAATATCACTTATGTTTAATTAAATTTTGAAGAATATTTGTCTTATCCTTGATCTAATGATCTATTGAACGAACACATTTTATTACTCTGCTTGCGTTTTATATTTGATTACTATTATAAGGGGGACACAGAAATAGCCTATTGCCCTATTCTCAGTTTTCTCTTTACATGATAGAGAGAATTTGAGATTAGAGACGGGAAGACGCATCAAATCTCAAAGAGCTATTGAGTTGCCAATCTTAACTGTTGAATAAAAAATTATCTTTAGTCTTTTTGCCCTCTAATAATTTAAATTACTTGCTGATGGTATAGAAAGACTGGCATATGGTGAAGCAGATGTCTGATGAGTATCCCTCTATCATTCCGTCCTTTGGCTTGCATCCGTGGCAAGTACCACTTCTTCTTTTATAGACGCTGTTTAAATTAGAGATAATGAAGATCAGTTTTTATTGTTTAATGAGACAATTAAACAGAGAAGTGCAGATTGGCTTCAGGTCTTTAATTTTTTTTCTAAGAAATAGAGAGATTATTTAGGTATGATCAAAATTAGTATCTTAATTTGTGTTCAGGTTTATTACTGAGAGATCTCCAAATTGGTTTGATACACTCAAGGGTTCCTTTATCGACGCACCTTATGCTGCTGTTGGTGAGGTACAATCGACCCCTTATATGATTAAAGTTCAAACTTACAAAATTTGCTTTTATGAAGTGCCTTTCCACAAAACAGTTCCGTCTTTTTTTCGCTGCTGCAGATTGGTATTGATAAGGGTCCACAAGGGAAAACCATCAATTTCACCGATCAGGTTATATTTCAGCATTTCTGATTATTAAATCTGTTGTGTGATTTGATTTCTTAGAAATTTTTTTGTAGAGTAACATCAAATATTATTCCAATAATAGGTTGAAGTTTTTCAGCAACAACTCAAACTTGCTAAGGAGTTACAGAGACCAGTTTCTGTACATTGTGTTAATGCGTTTGGGGACTTCATGAAAATTTTGAAGTCAGTTGTAATTAATTAAATTTCTTATTTGATTTTGAGTAATATATACATACTGATTTATAATTTAAAATTTTCTTTGACAGACAAATCGGACCTTTCCCAGCAGGTTTAATTCTTCACTCTTACATGGGATCTGCTGAAATGGTGCCTGAACTTTCAAATTTAGGTTCCTACTTTTCATTTTCTGGGCATAACACTAATTTCATGAAAGAACAAACAGCGAAGAAGATTCTAAAATCTGTAAGTAACCACAACCCCCCACCTACCATATATCCCAAGCTTTGACAAGGAATCTTTATTTCCTATCCATATATCCCAAGCTTTGACAAGGAATCTTTGATACCTGTTCCTGGCGATGCTGATGGGTCTCTAAATCATCCAGCAAACCTTAACATTGTAAGACTGCATGTTTGACGATAATGATTTGCAATATAAACTTTACTGATGATGAGTAAGTGAGCAGATGGATATTTTTTTTGCAGGTGTTGGAGTTTGTGGCAATGCTACTTGAGATGCCAAAGGAGGAAGTTGCTGAGCTGACTTATCAAAATGCAGCTCGCTTATACTCCTATCCTGGATCCAAAGTGATATCAAAAGTTTGAAGTTGCTGAGCTGACTTATCAAAATGCAGCTCGCTTATACTCCTATCCTGGATCCAAAGTGATATCAAAAGTTTGAAGTTTTTGAAGATATATTTCTTATGTTCAGGGCCAGATTTAAAATTATGAACTTTATGTGTAATTTATGCTATTTTTAATAACCCTCTATTGTTTGTCTCCTTCTATTAATGAAGTATTTGTTTAATTAAAGTAACAAATATGTATGACTCTGAATATATATTGTTGAGTATTATTTTTTTTTAACAAATTTTGCCCCTACTTGTGCTCAGGTGTGATCATGTTTATAGTTTTTACAATCTCTGTGTTATAGCTCCAATACTATGGAGATTATTGTACATTCTTGAGGATAGTGCTGTCGAAGATGATAACTTGAATACCATCTTTATGGTCTCGGTGAAAATGCTTTTGTATCTTTTTATTGGCTCATTGATTAGTTAAGGGAACTGGTTACATATTTGCTATTAAGCCACACCAATTAAGAGGTTTTGTTGTTTTCTTTTCAGATTGATAATAAGTAATATGCCTGAAAAAGTCTGTCATAAACCTTAGTTCGAAAACATCAGAAGGTTATGTTATTTAATTTGAACCGTTTCATTGACTTGAATAACTAATGCACTTAATTACAATTAAGATCAGAAATAATATTTTATATTTTGGTTTACAGATTGACAAGCATAAGGAGTACCAGATGACCAGGTGCTTTTTTGCAGTGTCATCTTATGGGTCCGCAGTCGATTTCTTCATTCATTAACTTATCGAACAAGAGTAAACTTTAATTTATATTCTTTTGTTCAAAATATTAGTACCGCTAAAATATATAAAGTTATAAACCGATTATGGCGAATGCATGTGTTAGATAATCAAATCCTATACGGACCACACCAGCCTAGCAAGTCTCTGTATATACGGCTTAAGCTTGGGCACTTTTCCTATCACCATTTCTAACTGGTTTCGGGATAGTGCCATATGGGGATAATTGAACTGGGCTTATTTGAATGTTAATTGAACTATGTATCTTTAGATAGGGAACTTTGCACACATTAGTAAGGCAAGTCAATGAAAACAGTGTAGCGGGTTAAAACAACTCATTTCCAGTTCGTAAATAAATCTACGGCGGAAAATTCGGAAAATTCTGGGCCAGCATGCATGTGACTGGTGCGTTCGCCCCACCACTATGTGAGCGGTGAGCCAATGAGCAGGCAGTAACCTTCCTGCATTTTTTCACCAGGGGATATTCTGTCAAACGTTCTGTAAGGCTTCTCTGTAAAAGAACATGTTCAGTTACTTGCTGTCTGCTAGGTACACTAAAGGTTATGAAGTTATCCGTTAACTGGCGTATCTTTTTAACATTTGTTCTCTTACTTTTCATCTAAGAAACTACGTTATTACAATTCTCTGAATGTGTGTATCTTCTTCCACAAAGTTCAGACAGAAAGTTTATTTAGTAAGAAATACAAAAAAATAAAACAAGACACCAGCGATAAACTATATATTGCGTCCAGCAGGGACGTCGCCATAATATGTGGCATCAACAGCACAAAAAAAAAATTGCTGGATGCCACAATTTATAGTGTCTAGACTCCAATTCAAAATTTATAAAAAGTTAATACAGAAAGTTTACTACATAAATACTTATAACAAGTTTATCTACAAGCCACGTTTCAGTCACGACACGGTTCAGTTACAATCAGAGATGATGACCATGAGGTGCTCGGTAAAATGCTCAATGTATTAATTCATAAGTGTTCCCATAATGGGTTATGGAATGGGGCATTAGAACAACTAGCCCACTTAAAAGAGTTTGATTTTAGGCTAACAAAGGTCACTTAATTATTATGCACTAATTCAAGTTCTCACTATTGCCGGTCAATTAGATATGGTTTTCTCTGTTCATGTTGAGCTGTCTAATTCAACATGGGTTGTTTCACACATGCTTTTTGCAAAGAAGGTCGGTGGGTTGAGGCTTTAAACCTAGTAGAAAGAGAAGATTATGAACTTGATACAGTTATATATACAAATATGATAAGTTCTTTGTTTGAGGCATCTCTTTCTGAAGAGGCCATGTCTTTTCTTCTTGCATACCAAATGTCATCACGTATCGAACTCTCTTATCTGGTTTCTTGAAGAAACAACAACTAAGCTGGTGTAAACAGGTTTTGACCATGATGCTTAATGAGGGTTGTAGCCCTAACCCTGGTATTTTTAACGCTTTTGTGCATGCCTACTGCTATTCAGGGGACTATAACTATGCTATAACCTATAATAACTTAATGCAGAGGATGGTTTCTTATGGGTGTAAAGTGTAAACCCGGTTATGTCACATATATAATATATAATATAATGAGGTGTAACATAATGAGGTGACTTTGTAAATATGTTTCTTATAATATAATCTATGTCAGTGGGCGCCTTGCCCCCGCCCTTCAAAAAAAAAAAAAAAAAAAAAAAACGAAACCTGATGTTTACATTTATACCATATTAATTGATCACAGATTTTGCAAATTAGTACTAATTGCACAATCTCACAATCTAGAGTTTAGTTTGATGAAACGGAGAAAAATAAGTATGACCCTAGTGTGGCCACGTAGACCTGTCTTAAGTAAAAAATATGCTAACTAGTAATTATAGAACCTGCGGTTCTTTGGTATATATGACCCACAACACGATTGTTTGTAGAGTTTATGTCACTGAAAATCTACTTCCAAAAATTACAGGAAATCAGAGAAAAATTAGGAAGCGTATCGCTGGGCTAATTAAAAAGATTTCATAGCAGGTACATATATCATGATAAAAGTATTTTATTTTTTTATTTTTATGGGTGTATCGCATGTACATTTCCTTGATGCATGGTACTTTCTGAAATTTTGTTTATTTATTTCTTTGTGAAACACCACATTTTGGGTAACTGTGATTGAGATATACTTGTTCACTATTAAAATGAAAATAAATAAAATTGAAAACTGAAAAGCTTTTCCGCTACATCTCTAAATCAATCTAACCACCAGATATAATTAAAGCCAAATTGGGTGAGAAAAATCAGTTTCATGACCCATTCCTTGGTCTAGTTATTAATTTTATTCAAGAATTTCATGTTGGCATTTAAAGAAATAAGAAGGAGCATAGAAGCCCACTTGTATTACCAAGACCATGCCCTACAACCCCATTAGTCCATTACTAACGTACAAATCTGTTGAAATCACAGCACCGAAGTCCAAGGCCCAAATTCTCCTTCTTGATTAAGCTAAAACCTTCTATAAAGTTCATCTATCTTGTATAATCTAGAGAATTGTAAACCTACATTAGTAAAGTCAGTAATAGAAATAGTACATGTATTATCTAGAATGTTCAATTAGCACCAACACATAGTTGTATAAATAGGATGAAGAGCTTAGTGCGTGAATTAGAGATGTGAGGAATGAGAAAGTGTACTTCTCTCTTAAGTATTAGTTAATATTGAACAAGTGGTATTAGAGTGGGTTAGATTATGTTGGTTAGGAGGTTTGTGTAACTAGTGAGTCCACCGTTGTATCGAAATGTCAGATTTGAGTGGCATGAGTGGTCTAATTGAGAAATTAAATAATTGTAACTATAGAGACTGAAAATTAGTTAAATAATTATAACTATAGAGACTAGCATTTATGTATTAAGTCATATATATCTAGAGGGTCAAGATTTGTGGGAGATTGGGTGGTGATGAGATCAAATCGTTACCGAATTCGATCCGAGCTTACAAGAAGTGTAAGGTGAAGGTTGGCTGAGTGTTATTTGTGTTGAAGGCTACAATGGATAAAAACTTACTGTCTCACATTGAAGATGCGAAGACACCAAAAGAGGCATGGGATGTCTTTGTCTGCATTGTTTTCAAGGAAGAACACAAGTCAGCTGCAATTACTTAAGAGAGAGCTAATGAATATCTCCCAAGGTGACATGACTATAAGTGAGTAATTTCTTAAAGTAAAGAATTTGTATAGGGAAGTTGAGCACCTAGACGCCAACGCAAAAATTGACGAGGATAGAATGTGGCGGATAATCCTGAATGTCATAAGGCTGGAGTAGAACGCTTTCATCACAACCACAACAATTCAAGAATGGACGACACAACCAACTCTGCTAGAACTAGAAAATTTGTTAGCCAGTCATGAAGCTCTTGATATGAATTTGGCAGGTTTGATAGTGAAGCATGAAGAGGAGAAGGCCTTGTATGGTGATTGATGTGCAGAGTCGAGCAGAGACCAGTATCAATGACAACCTAATACAGAGAACGTTTGTCATGAATAATGCAAGATGTGCTCATGCTCTGAGGGAGCTCCTAGAGGCCAAGAGGGAAAAGGAACACAAAGCGGTGAATACCGGAGTAGAAGAGTGAAGTTCTACAAATGCTGATGATAAGGGCACTATGCGAGAGAGTGTCAATTCAAGAAGAATAAAGGAAGCTTTCTGGTGACCACGTAAGGACAAGGCACTAGAGGAGGTCCCAAGTGAAGAAGAGTGGGATGCAGTGGTGGCTGTTGGGATGTAGTCAATGGCGTGCGTAGAGGACATCGAAGAGGCTAGTTAGCCTGAGGATGAGGAGATTTACTTTTAGTCATGGTTCTTCGAAGAACCAGTGGAAGAACTGGTCAAGAAGGAGATTAGATTTGTGAGTTGGCTGATGAGAAGAAACCCCAAGAGAGCAATGAAATGGAGGCCATCACTAAGAAGGATGATGATGACGAGACGACACAGAGGAGTGTTGTTGTTGTAGAAAAGACTGCAGGATGATAGTTCGTGACTTGTGCCAAGCCAACATGAAGATTCCAAAACCTTTTTTTTTGAAGATGACTATTCTGAAAGATCGACTGCAGACGTCTGAGCAACTTCAAACTCAAAATATTAAAAGAAGCAGTAAAAAGCATGACGACCTATATAAACAAACGTGAAGTACCGAAGCTTAAGACAACACAAATTGGTAATGAGAGAGAGTGTTAAAATCACAGCACCGAAGCTCCAAGGTCCAAATTCTCCTTCTTGATTAAGCTAGAATCTTTTATAAACTTCTTCTACCTTGTATAATCTATAGAATTGTAAATTTACAATTGACTTTGGTAAAGTCGGTAATAGAAAAAGTTAATGTACGTGTTATATAGAATGTTCAATTAGCACCGACATATAATAGTATAAATAGGATGAAGAGTTTAGTGCGTGAATTAGAGCTAGATGTGAGGAATGAGAAAGTAAGTGAACATGAAAAGTTGTGTAAGCACTCTGTAGTACTTCAATCTTAAGTGTTAAGTGTTAGAAATAAAGCTCATATTCAACAAAATCAAATCGCAAGATAGCATAAAGAAAAAGGGAGTCAACTCACAAGCAAGCTTTAAAAAATCAAGAAAACTATGCTAAGTACGTAAATAATACTTATAATGACATTTCAACTACACTAAAATATACTCAATTTATAATTGCACACTTCATGTTACGGTTTTTGTTTGTATCTGCACACATTGGTCAAAACTAAATCGATCAGGCCCCACTAATGAATTCATGCTGCGGAGTCACGTACTATTGAAAATGTCAACGTTTTAATTTTTTTTTTAATTTTTTATGATAGAATCATGATCTTATTACAAAAGTATATAATATTAATAAACAAATTTCTTAATAATTACACTAGATTACATACTTCATATCAGATCTTTAACTCTGAAAAGATCTACGAATTATTGTCATTTACTAAGAAAGCGCTTGTTTTGGCCGGTTTGCAACTTGAGTGTGCATGATAATGTTATTGTTTGAGTAACCTATCGCCCACATGGCTACATAATATCATGCCATGAGGCATGATAAAAGTACAGCATCGCTTGTGGCCAGACAGCATAGATTCCACAGGATATGCCAATTGATGCCATAGATCTAGATTAACAAGTCGTATGTTAAATAATTATATTGGATCGTGATTTTCATCTTCTGTGGTTATACCACTTGTATAAACACATGTAGCACATTATGTTTTGTAAAGGGAATTCAAATAATAATTGAGCTGTCAGCTTCCCCTATAAAAGGAATGTAGAGAGCACTCATTACATGAAAAAAAGAGGGGAAACTTTAAATTGTTTGTACATACTACATTCAATTCCCCTTCCCTTGTTATTAAAAAGGCAATTCTCAATTAAGAATTTAATTACGAATTTGTATGTGCCTTTTGTAAATTTACCAGACAAATAAAGTTTCAAGTTTACAATCCAACATTTTAGGAAGAGATTTATGATATACCGTATTTCAGTATATGAGAAACGACCATGGTGCATGTTTTAAAATTAATGCAAAATTTTGGCGACTTTTGACTAATCAAATTTAATAAAGTCTAATAAATAATATAAAAAACTATGTGAAATTCTTGAAAGCATGCAAGGAAGTCCAAATATTAACTTAAAAATTAAAATTCAGAACATACATGTATGGGCTAAAATTTCAGCTGGCACATGTCAATGGATTAGATAGTAGCAAAATCAGTGCCACGATTTTCAGAATAACGGAAGACCCAGTCATTCTTGCTTTGTTAAATAAGATTTAATTAAGAAGATGCTCTTAAATAATATTTGATGCTTATTTTGACTTCAAGCACGGTATAGACTAGTAAGAGCGTCACATCCAGAATTTTTTTAATTTATAGACATTATTTAGGACTAGAATAATGTTTCGATCCCCCAAGTCCTCATCCCTTAACTAGTTCAACCAACTTTTCAATTTTAAATCACCGTTATTTTTTAAAATTCCTTTCTCTTTTCTTCTCAATTTTCAGTCGCTCTCACTTCTCACTTCTATTGTCTCTCCTCCACCGCTGCCTCCTCTCTGTTTCATCTCTTCATTTAGCTCTGCCTCGCCTTCCGGCACAGTACGATTCGAGATCTGGAGGATCGACCTTTGCGCGGTCTAATGAGTATTCAACACGCAGACCGGACTGAATTTGGTGCAGAATGGCAGACGATCACTGATGATCGCCGGAACGACAAATCCACCTCTAACCTTCATTTTTAGCAACTGAGACTAATTCGCCATTGATTTGACTAGGTTGTTGGGTCTGGCTTGATAGTTTGTGATAGAGAAATCAAAAATTGAAATTATAAAAAAAACTTGATAAGTTAAGGGTTATGGACATAGGTTTGAAGACTTGACACGACTACTTTAAAGTATTATAGATAGAAATTTAAATGCTTGTGAAGCAAAATAAAAAAAAAAATGAAAGTTAAGAGATGTAGACAGAGGTTTAAATATTTGCAAAGCAAAATAAAAAAAATAATTGATAAGCCAAGGGTTGTAACAAAAGTTTAAAGACTTCACACACGTACATTAAAAAATTGTAGACAAAGATTTTAAGACTTGCTATGAGCAATTTAAAGTGTTGTAGACATAGGTTTAAAGGCCTGTGAAACAAAATAAATAAAAAAATGTTAAGTTAAGAGTTGTAGATCGACCTATGTTTAAAGGCTTGACAAATGTTCTTTTAAGGATTGTAGACAGATCTTTATAGGCTTGTGAAGCAAAATAAAAACATTAAAAAAACTGAAAGTTAAGGGTTATAAAAAGAGGTTTAAATTCTTCACACAAATATTTTAAAGGATTATTGACTGAGATTTAAAGGATTAGTGTTAATAGTACTAGCTTCTTCATGGATTTCATTTGAAAGAGGAAATCAAGTAGAAGATGTCCGTATTTTATTCGCCAAATTTCTCATAAATTGTTAGGAAAGTGGAAGATAATGATCTGAAGAAAAAAAAAGTAGGTGAAAATAATATTTTCTTTTTGGGGTTCGAGACGAAAGCAGTTAGGAATTGAACTACTCATATTTCAGGATTTAAAGGCTTATAGACAAAGATTTAAAGGCTTGCGAGCAATACTTTAAAGTAAACAAAATTTTATAAGGTCGGACATGAGCGCTGGATAGGGAGTACTCGAGGGATTCGTTTGGGGGCCTATTATCAGGCTCCTTATGAATAATATAGAAAATCTGATGGAGTACAATAAATTTCGATAGATCAATTATTGATCGTTCCTTTAGACATTTCTAAAGAGACCAAATCATTGATTCGGTTTCTTTAGCTACTTGAATATTTTGGATCAGTGGTTCACAAGTCTGTATGAAATTACAGAGGTTAGGAACCAAATTTGTTGTGTGACATTTTGTGTAGCCGTGTGGCGTGGGGCGACAAACCACAATAACCGAATCAATTTACATGTTCAAAATCTCCATAAAATTCGTCTATTTTTCTATATTACAATCTCCATAAGTTTTTGGCGATGTAATTATTTTGCAAAGTGGCACAGATTTCTGTCTCTCTAAATTTTGATATGTTGTTAATCACTCTGGGTGGTGCACATAAAACAAAAATAAAATAAAATTGTGGACTTTGAGTAGTTGAAAAATTATGGGCTGGTAGTGTATTTATTTTTCCAAAGTAATTGCACGATCAAGTAATGTAAACATTGACAGAGGAGCCCGTGGACGCTTTGCACCAAGGCACAATTTTTTTTTGTCCATCCTGATTCAAAAAAATTACAAAAATATATTTTAATTTTTATATTATTTACAAAAATATAAAATTTTATCTCAACCTAATTTTTTTCTCAAAATATTCACCTATTTAATTTATATTTTCTTAAAATTTTTGGAAAAATACATAATATTAAAAATAATTATATAATATTATATCATATTCTAAATGTTTTTTTCATCCGTTTAATATTTTTCATATTTTGACTCCGCCTTATATGTTGGATAGAATTATTTTCTTTGGCTGAGACGGTTAAAAGTGAATTCGAAGTTGCTGCTTATCAGCTTATCATAGCACATACTTTTTTTTGAAGGTTGGCAGAAGAACCACCAACAATATATTAATAAGAAAAAGTTTGTTTTACAAAAGACCGTATGCTAAGTTAGCATATTGGCAAATATTAGGAATATAAAGTAAACAAATAAAACTTGGGCCAATAGCCACCCCCACCACTCGCCATCCCCTGGACATCGTCGTTGATCCTATCCGAGCTGTGACCAGAAATGGATATCAAGTGTTGTGTCATTGATCAAAATTTGCACCGGTTTAGATTTATTCGAGAATAGGCGCCTATTCCTTTCACGCCATAACGCCCATGCTCTTGCAGCCCATACCCTGTTTGCCAGTGATCTCTGAGACCTCAAACCCCGCTGATTTAGGTCCCAACAGTCAGTGATGGATCGTCCCCTGCGTATGTTCATGTTGTAGTGCGCAAAAAGACCCCTCCAAAACCCGATTGCGTACTGACACTGCCACATGATATGGTCCCTCGTTTCCAATACCTGTGAGTTGCATAAATGACAGCCTGCCTATACCATGCACCCCCTGAACCAGAGGAACGATTGTGTGAGGATTTTATTTGACAGCATTAGCCAAACAAAAATCCTTACCTTCATAGGTGCCTTTAGTTTCCAGAGCGATGCGTGGATTGGAGATATGACCCCTCGGTGATGCAGAACGCGGTAGGCTGAGGCACAAGTAAAAGAACCCGAAGCCTCCCAGTTCCATACGATTCCATTATCCAACTTAGTTGAGCATATGTAAAAAGGTATTAGGTCAGAAAGGACCCTGAGGAATGGAGAGTTGATGGTGTAAGACGTGACATGGGCCCTCGTGAGTACACCGTGCAGTCTTCGAAGAGTGATAGCCCATAGACTGTCGGGCTTCGTTTCTAATTGCCAAATCCACTTTGCGAGAAGAGCATCATTCTGGGAGCTCAAATCATAGCACATACTTATCTGATCTTGTATGAAGCAATATACTTCCATGGTAAATAAGAAAAATAAAGATTTAGTAAGTCAAGAGTGAGTTCAGATGAAGTTCCAGATATTTCCACGTGCGATAAATCTTCCATTATATTTAAATACAATCTCGCTTAGTGACCATCATTTCACCTTCCAATTTATTGTTATTTTTTACCTGGTTAATTATTTTCTTACTAAAGCAAGGGCCTGCAATAGGTTTCTTAAAATGATTCTGAGTTTTTTATTTTTTATTTTTTTTGTAATTCAAATATTAGTTTTGTAAATAAAGAGTAAGATTACGATATTTTTTCCAATATACTAAAAGAAATTGTTGCATTGTTATGATGAAGACGGGACGGGAATAATGTATTATAAATTTATAATCAGTTCTTCTTGATATATTTATAGAGATGTTGTAGAGTCTAGTTAACATAACTACAATTAAAACATCTAACTCTAGTCAATAGAAAGGAGAGATGTAGAAACATCGTGTTCCATAGAATTGTTGAGAGTTGAAACAGAAAGAATCGCTAATTAATTTTCTCTGTAAGCTGTTTGAAGAAGGTGAGATGACATATCCAGTTTGTACAGAAATGGACCAGTCCATTGTTGGTTTCACACTTACTTACATTTTAATATAAGAGAATCTTTGACTTTAATACTAGTTCCATCTATAATAGGCACTTTGCACATTTCTTGCAAAAACACACAAACACACCCACACACAGAGCGAGAAAGAGAGAGAGCAGAGGCTGCTAAGGTTATCACGGAGAGAGAGAGAGAGGAGAAAATGGAGGGTATAGTGAACTGCAGAGGTAACCCAGTGGATCCAAGAAAGCATGGAGGGGTTAGAGCTACATTATTTCTCTACCGTAAGTGTGAATTTATATCTGATATATTTCGTCACACATTTCAGTTTATGCTATTATTAGTGAAATGAAAAATAGTACAAAAATCAACTTCTTTGCTCTCACAATTTTTACAAGCAACACAAAAAGAAAAATGGTTGAAACAAGAAAAAAAAAAGGTTAGTACAATTTTGTCTACAGTTAATTTTGTTTTTGACTGAGAGATTTGGATGTATGCAGCTTTGGTGGTGGCGAGAAGTAGTATCAATGCTGCAAATATAAATCTTATCGGGCTTTTTCGTTCGACTCACAACATGAGCATTGCACGTAGTATTATCCTTGTCACAAATTTTAGCGGTGCCACATGGATGCTCTCCATATTAGGTGCTTTCATAGCTGATTCATATATCGAGCGCTTCAAAGTCATTCTCTTCTTCGGCCCATTTGAGATACTGGTACATCTTCTATTCAATTTATTATTTGTGTGCTCTCTCACTTTTACATATCAAATTAATAATCTTTCAGTTCAGAAGTTGAAATAAATTCTTACAATATTAACATGCCAATGTTTTGAACTTGATATTTATGAAGGGATATGGTTTGCTTGCGCTACAAGTGCACATCCCCTCGCTCCACCTTCCTCCATGTAACTTAAATCAAAACCAGCATGCGGACTGCGGATCTTTGCGTGGATGGAGAACTTCCCTGCTTTACCTTGGGCTTTTCATGATAGCTCTAGGAGAGGGTTTCATGCGTGCCACCATGCCAGGATTTGGTGGTGAACAATTCAACTCTAATGACCCATCTGAGTCAAAGCTCAAAATAAGGTTCTCTGACTTCACATCCATGGCGACTAGCTTCGGAGCATTTCTTGGTTTAGTACTTGTGGTGTGGGTTCAAAATTTCAAGGGGTGGGATTTGGGACTAGTCGTATGTGCGCTGTTTATTCTGGCTGGGGTGCTAGTGGCAGCCATCGGATTTCCGATCTACCGCAACAAAAAGCCTTTTGGTAGTCCATTGACTCGTATAGTGCAGGTACCTCTGTTATAATGCATGATACCAACTAGACAGCTACCATGCATTATTTCATTCTTTTTTCTATGTTGAAATTTAGGGAGTGGATGTGGTTACCTTAAAAATTAATATTAGTTAATTTATATTGTAATATTCTTGTGCAACTGCTAATGGTATGGCAACTACCTTATAATTAATGACTTAGAAATTTAAATAATAGTATAATCAAGGTCTTATAGCTCCCTATGCAACTCCTAAAGAAAAATCAGTATGCATAATATTAAGTTGTATTAGTAATTAATAAGATTAAGATTATACTCCAACGAAAAGAAGTCATTAGTTAAGCACGCTAGCAAATCAAATAATCACGTATAAAATAGTTATTGTATAACAGAATAAGTAAATTATCTAGACAATATAGATCATTACATACCATGTGCATAACACGTTCTATATTGTATCATAATCCTTGTCCAAACTAGTTTTGGACAAAAATTGTGTTTTCATTTTACAAAAAGGAAGTGAGAAATTATTATCCATTCAATGAGAATTTATGTAAACCTGACAATGTATAACTATGTATTCTCAATTTTAGGTCTTTGTAGTGGCATTGAAAAAGAGAAAAGTTCATGTGTCGCCTGAGAATTTAGAAGAACCTCAAATTATTAAGGACACGATAGATGGTCAAACAAGTTTAGAAGTACTTCCTCACACAAAAGATCTCAGGTAATTTTTTTTTAAGAATAAAGCATAGTCTTACATATGTCCATTTTACTATTTTCCAGATATTCATAAATCCTGAAACTTCATTGCAGGTTCCTTAATAAAGCATCAATGTACACAGGAGATATCGATGCTTGGTCGTACTGCAGTATTTCTCAAGTCGAGGAAGTGAAAATCTTAATAAAGTTGTTACCAATATTCATCAGCTCCATTTTTTGTTACTTGCCTTATTCCTTCTTCTTCACACTAACTGCCCCGGCAGCCTCCACTATGAACACAAAAGTAATGGGCATCAGAATTGCGCCTGCATCGCTCTATGCAGTTGTAGTAGTTATTCAATTTATTGTACTTGTAATGTACAACCGTATAATTATACCGGTTATCCAAAG
The DNA here is from genome assembly GCA_964058825.1 of Carex arenaria. NCBI lineage: Eukaryota > Viridiplantae > Streptophyta > Magnoliopsida > Poales > Cyperaceae > Carex > Carex arenaria. The sequence continues at coordinate 57,994 of CAXKVW010000870.1, forward strand.
GTATACGAGCAACAGATACTATAATAGAACATTGCCTTTGGTATGTGCCGGCATAGGTTTTTTGTTTGCCATGCTTGGTACTTGTGTGGCAGCATTGGTAGAGAGGAAAAAAAGGATGGTAGACGACTTGAAAGATTTATCTTTTCTTTGGTCATTGCCACAATTTATTTGTTTTGGTCTTATGGAAGTACTTTCATTTGTCGGGTTAATGGAGTTCTTCAACAATCAGTTGCCAGAGCAGTTGAAAGCTCTAAGCTCATCTATAATGTTTTGTATTGTTGGCACGGCTATCTGGCTTGATGGTGCACTCGTCGCCATCATAGGTAGAGTTCCAAGACGTGGAGATAAGGAAAATGGGTGGTTGGATGGCATGAGGTTTGAGTCAGCTAGGATTGATCTCTTCTTTGGGTTTTTAACTGTGCTTGAATTTCTCTCCTTTTTGATTTTTCTATTTTGTGCAAGAAGATACTTGATAAGGTAAGGTCTCAGTAAATATAGATTTAAATTTTGATCCGACTATTGCATGTTGCAGCAATCATGTTTGTACTTGTACATGTATATACTTCATAATATAATTCAATAATTATTAACTTTTCATCAGTACAACAGGGTGTTCTAAATGTGTAAAAATATGTTATTTGTACCTCACAAATACAATATTTTTCGTTGGTGGTAAATAGAGATCAGGGATATTATTTCAAAAAAGGCCAGCAGCAGAATTGGCATCCTTCTTAAGTCAATCGAAAGTTCTTGGCCAGAAGTATTTTATCGATAGACTATTATTATTTAACAACAGTAGTAATAAAAAATGCAAATAAACAAACAATGATGATTTCTCTCTTCATTGACTCACGTGTTCTTGCCCTGGAATCTACGTTTTCTATACGCCACAAACATTATATATTTCTCTCGTGGTTCTAGAGTCTAATATAATTTCCATCTGTCCCCATCAATCCGCGTTAGAATGGAATCTCATTCAGGTTTTTGTAACAACATGGTGCTGTCAAAGACAAATTAATAAGTCCTATATATTTTGACTACTATTCGACCCAATTCTTTTGCTATTCCTCCAAATACATCGAGAAACTAATATTCATCATATATTATCCACCAGTTTGAAGTTTGTAAATATTATTTGTAGAGAGTTACAAGTAGGTTGTTGAAATATAAAAAAGATTCAAAATTATGACGGCTAGTTTATTTGCTAGAATAGGGAGTAGTGTACCATTATTAATAGAATATGAAATAGTGACTTCTAATTAATAGCAATAGCGAATAGTGCATTGTGATGGCTAGTTTTTTTCATTCCTTGTAAATATAAATAGGGAATAGTGCATTGTAATGCTGTTGCAGTGAGGAATAGGTATTCACATAACAGACTAGGTATTTGACAAGGTATGACAGCGTGGGTAGGGGTGAGTCAGTTATTTTCTTTTTTCAGAGTGGATTTGATTCGAACTGACACTTACCTCGAAAGCATGGTTCTTGCCTCCCTCATGTCTGCAACACAGCTGCAATTGTTTGTGCGCACGGTCGGTGCCACAGCTGATAATCTGCTCATCATGATTAACCTTAACCAAGATGGCCAAATTGAGCGGGCGACTGGTAAATGAACATTATAATTATAAAGCTACCATTGATATTGCTGCCCAAACACATCTAAATGAAGCTGTCAATTCACCTAGAGCAGTTTTGAAGGCACCGTCTCAGTCCAATTTCAGGGGTAGGCCCAGGAAATTTCGGAACATGCATGGATTGGATACTGCTTTGCAAAGAATGAAACGCGAGATCTTCTTCATCAGCCAGTGAAGAACTTTATCAAAAGATTGAGAATCTGGAAATCAACCTGACCAAAGAAGAAATTAAATCGGGAAAAAAGGGATGGATCAAGAGATTCTGGAACTGAGAAATAAGAAATAGGTTGAGTAAAAAGATAAAAAAAAAAAAAAAAAAAAAAAAAAAAAGAGTAAAATATCATTCATTATCCACCAAAAGATAGAAAACGTTGATAGAAAACTGGAATCCTTAAACAAACATCATAAAACATTATAAAAAATATCACAAATTATTCATATTCCTGGCCCTAGGCAAAACTAGCCCATCAAACCCTAATAAACAATTCCTGGTTTAATTAAGAATTAGCACAACTGACACGGATATGGGTATCTGACATAGTACGAACGCGACACATGACCCATCATTTTCAAAAAATCATGGACACCACGGATCTGGACATGGTTGTTAATAGTCCTAAATTATGTAGCACTTATATGAACTTTGAGTTTTTAACACTGATAAACATGCTATTTTTGAAAACTAAAACCTGAATCCTTGTAGAATCAAAATTAAATCTATAGGAAATTTTAAATTTTAGGAATTAAGGCCAGAATTTGAAATTTTGACTCTTATCATACTCTTTTTATTTTATTTTTGGACACAAGGAACATTGAAAGAAAAATAATTTTATAAAGGCCGGAATTTGTGTTACTGACATAAAGAGCAGACAGGGAGCTTAAAATTCTGGCCCCGGGCTTGAGTTAGGAATTGGAATTATTAAATTCTATTCCTTGGATCGGACTGGAATATTAGGCCCAACCGTATCGTCTGAAACATGACCCAATAACCCAAAACATGAGGTCCCAATGGTGATATTCAAAGTATCCATTTTGCAGAAAATTAACCCAAAACCAGATTAATCCAGTAAATTAAGTACTACCCGGTATTTCTTTAATCAATAGTTTTCTAGCTTCTAATTAAGGCCACTTAAATCCAAGGTTTGGTCAAATTTTATATTCATGTCATCACCTAACTGACCCCTAGCAGCATCTAAAGAGGCAAGAAGGAAGAGCCTTGTATCTGACTATTTTTTGTATGACATAAAATAAACAAATAGTTTTTTTTTTTTTTTTTTTTTTTTTTTTTTAAGGATCGTACTTATATAGTGCATGATTCATCATGGTAAAAAAATACAAATTGAAGGTTTACAGATTATTTAAAGTTGAATTTGCTAAACTGAGAAAGGAATCATAACTTCACTCTGTCAAACACCTTATGTATGATCATCAGAAAATAAACCATGACTGGTTTCTCATTTGGTTCGTACCAGTAAAACAAATTCTATGTACACTGACCTTATGTTTGTTTTGCTCGTGACTTGGGACTGACTGGTTTCTCTTTTACGGATTTTTCAATCGAAATGTGAACTGTGATTGATGATTATTGGAAGAGAGATTCTCTTGGGCCGTATAATTGGGCCTTACATTTGGATTCTTCAATAGCGGATCCTACAGTGAAAGATCCAGTGATTACTTATTATTTTTTCTGTTCATTTAATTCAACTGTATGATATATAAATTAAAGATGTGAAATTGGGCCTTAATATTGCTCTTAATTCGTACTTGAAGCTATTTTTTTTTGTTGATATATTAACTTTTTTGGGTTATATTCATGATTTTTACTAAGTCAACCTTTGTGTTGCTGATATTCACATGCTAGTTGAACTATATATTTAAAACTAGGTAATTATAAAGGCTAAACTTAAATTTATAAATTAATGTAATACTTAAAAGAAAATGAGCAAATAATAATAACAAAGATGAAAGGAAAAAAAAAACAATAAGTGTGATCATTGATTTAGTTTTGCATCCCATAAAGTGTGATTATCGAGATAGTTGCATGCTTTATGTGGCATGACTTCTCAATTGTGAAACTATATAACTCAAATATAATTCTTTATAAGCACTGCTAAAATATATTTTAAGAAGCAAAGAAAACCAGCTCATAAAAACCCAATGTCTGGTTAATTATGAATAAAAAAATGTCTTGTTTTGTGGATTGTAACTATGATATTGGAGAAAATAAAACAAAAATTAACAATGTGTATTTTTAAGCATAAACAATGTATCTAGACCTATTAATTAAAAAAAAATTACTAACATATATTAACTTCTATGCTGTCAGGAAGGAACAAAATCAAACCGATAGTTCTATGGTAAGTACAAATAGGGTGTTTTGGTGTACTCATCATCTGCGGTACTTGATGCGGTCAGATTAGCTCCTTGCCAAGCCAAGTCAGGAATTCGGACCGTTTTAGATTGACCGTACCATTTTAAAATTTGAACCACGACATAACTAACGGTTCAGATCTAACCCAACCGCATCAGAAGAACCTAAGAGGATCTAAATTCAGTATCTGGGTCTCCATTTTGAATCAAGAGAACCAAGACAGAAAGCAAGCAACACAAAAGAAGTTTCACCCTACTAAAGAATGTTGAAGTGTTGTCGTAGATACGTAAATTTATAGGTTATATAATTAAGTAGAGTTGCAATACTATTTTGTGGGATCAACAAAATCAAGTTTACAAATTGTCTCTCACCACTTTGTATATTACATTTTTTTATCTTTAACCACGGATGATGGATAATTAGTCAATTAATTGATAATTTAGATTCTTTTGCGTGTTTCTCTCTCTGAGGCCGTAGGCCCGTAGCTGTCTTTGAAGGCTAATTACTTTTTATTGCTTTTTTTTTTGGAAAACGAATATTTATGGAATGATTTTTACAAAGTAGTTTCCTCGATCTCCGCAAGAGTTTCAGTTTGAAAATATCTCCTTATTTAATCCTTGTTAAATTGTTGATTGTTGTTTTCATCTCCGTTTTCTTATATAGTGCGGATTGGTCCGTACTATGGATTAATATTTAAGTTTTTAATATTCAAATAGTCGATATAAACCGTTCGACATGATCGATCTTCATATGAAAATGTACTAGAAGATCAAATTATATTTTATTTAAAAAATTACCATATTTTAGGTAGGTAGAAAATCACTAATTTCAGATGGTCCAAAAAAAATTTAGATTATATGATTTTCTAGTTTTTCTCAAAGAAAATATTCATCCTTTCTGAGTGAGAGACAGATGGCTTAAACGCGCAAAATGTTAAGGTATCAAAGTTTAATATTCTATAACTATGATTTTCTCTAGATTTCTTACAAGATCAAATGAGAAAAATGGCAGGATCATTTTCTTTTTTTTTCAACTTGAGCTACTTAATATTGCCCAATTGATCTGCTATTGAACATGTGCCCAAAAAAGTTTCAAACCCCAAGGTAAAAAAAAAAAAATATAGGTGGTCCCGATCAAAATCACTAGTTGAAAATGTTGACCGAAAAATAGAATATGAAATACAGTTATCACCTCCCCTAGAAGTTTTATTAGAAAAGATCCTACCCCTATTATCATTTATATCGTTTTAATGCATTAAACGCCAAAAATGAAATGCATGGTCCTACCAATTAATTTATCCCAGATTTGCTACAATTGAAATGCAACTTCTTCAAGCTACAATTGGTGAAACTTCGTAGAAACTAGAAACATATGTACTATGTTTTTAATTAAATCACTGTAATAGAAAAGTTATCAATCGAATTATCAACTATCTGATATATATTTAATTATTTATTGCTACCAAAACCAGATAGGCAACACATGTAGTATGTTTTTAATTAAAATCACCAATCCAAGTAACTAGCTGATATTTATTGCTATCAAAACCAAAGAAGCCTAGCAAGCATAAGAGAACGTGATCCATAATTCTATTAGCAAGCATGAGAAAACTATATCTTGAGCTCTACATTAAATTAAAGTTTCACATCCTATATGACACAAAAATAATCAATATAATTTAAATTGATATGATCAATTTCAATTGAGTATAAAATTAACAATATACAATACATTAATTATTATTTCACATAAAAGCCCAATGTTGAATTAATTATGATCCAACACTAATTAAACTAGCCTCTTTCTATATGGAGCCATATAAGGTGAGAAAAATCAAATAACCGTCTGCGTATACCTTTCTTGAACATTTTCCAAAAATACTCTCAGATTTGTTCTACTGATTTATTTTGATATATCAGCTTGAATTTTTTTTTCTAGATATTCGAACCCAAAAATATATCCACATAAAAAAAGAACGAAAAGAAAACTTGTCTTAACACATGGAACATGAGAATATTTTTTTTTCTCTCATAAGAGAGATTTCGCCTAAGACTCGCTAACATAAATCGTTAGTAAAAAAATGTACAAACCATATGTTGCCGAAAGTATCCATCATAGAAAAAAAATATCAAATTAATTACTAATAATGTCAACATTTTGTGAAGAGTGAGGCCATGGTAATTTGCATATTACATAATGGTCCTCACTATTTACTCATATTTTTGTTTATAATCACTAAGCTCTCTTATTAGTTATTACAAAGCGCATGGCCCAAGTCCAGCTATTAAACCAAAGCCTAAATGAAAATCAAAGAGGCAATATAGGCAGGCCTAGAAATCCATTTCTTGAAGTCAAATAGTCAATTTGAATAGTTCAGCATGATCTTTGTATGAAAATTTACTTAGAAACTAAATTTTATATTTTTAAAAGTTTTACTTTTTCAAAAAGTAGAAATCACTTTATTTGAAAATTCTTAACCATTTAAAAGTAGTGGTTTTCTACCTATCTAAAAAATAATAAAAAAAAAATTGTACAAATATATAAAATTTGGTGTTTAAATACATTTTTATATGGAAATCATGTTTAACGGTTTGAATCGATTTAAACTTTGAAAATAAAAATTTGTGTTCATAGCACATGTCAATCATAATATGCATATTATCATAACCTCACTCTTTTGTGCAATACAAATTATCCGCTAGTTATATTAGATGTTCGCGCTCAATGACAAGGATTTTTTTTATTATTGTGAGAAAGCTGAAATCAAGCCCTCAAATTTCATTTATGGTGACAAAGATGTGAGTAAGATACATAGTTTTATTATTTTACAATAATGGAAAGTAAAGTGCTAAATTGGAAATAAAAATTACAAAAAGAAATTAAACCATCCAATTGAGTAATTTGATACTCTGTTTTTTCTGGTAACCCCTTTTGCCAGGCATGCATCTACGCAATGTTAAACCAGCAGGTAATTAAATTCTTCTATTATTTCCTTGATGATCAAGTGTAATTTTTTTTTTATCTGCGAAGATACATCAATACCTTTTCCTCTAGTGGTGAACTTAACTGAAAGAAATGAGTGTCAATTGATCTCTATTTTTTTTGTTTATGTATGATTTTTATATAATTTAAAGTAAAATGTCATGGTATTGTAAAATTGATCTCTATTCTCTATAAGAAAATTTTATATGGTTAATTCCTATTGTATGTTTACCTCATAGTTCTAAAGTTTAACTCTGCACTGCTTCCCTCCATATAAGAAATGATCGTTAATTGCTGGGAGTTCAATACGAACATAACCTAAATGATTCTGCATTAGACAGATAACACTACTACAGAATATCCTGATTGCACACGGACAAATCCAAAGAGCTACACGGATTTCCTGCAGTATAGGATGTTAGGGTGTAGGAATGGGCTACCTTTTGCAAACGGATATTTATCCGTGTGCAATTGTCATAAATCCTACACGGATATACCATAATAGCCGTGTACAAATCTCACTCGAGCTACACGGCTTTTTAAATAAAAACCGTGTACAAACGACTTTCCTACACGGATATTTTATTAAATATCCATGTAGCTCTATAACATTCCTACACGGATATTTAATTAAATATCCGTGTAGCTCTCTAACATTCCTACACTGATATTTAATTAAATATCCGTGTACAAATGATTTTTTTTCTTTGTTTTTTTTTTTCTGGCTAGCCTCCATATTTGCTAGCCATTAAAATATGCAGTTTTTTTTTTAAAAACCAGATTCTCAAAATGTAATTTCTAAATTGCACTAATTAAACTATATATACACTAATTAATTTATACAAATCCATATTGTTCATTACAAAATTCTGTATAAAAAAACCTTGCCCACATATCTCTGATTTCGTCGATTTCCTCGCTGGAGTAAGGATTCTCTGTCGATGCATACTACAATTATAAATTGGTGATTAGTAACGAGAAAATGTAGATGCAAGATTTATTATTGATATTATAAAATGAAATATTAATATGAATTAGATCTCTGATTTCGTCTTCCATGTGTCCGAAATGCTCACCCGAATGTGACATGATTCTACAAAAAAATAATATGATTAATTTCAAACTTTGAATACTTCATTTTTGCATTTTTGCATTTTTGTATTTTGGTCCAAATTAAACTAAACAAATACACTAATTATAAGTACCTTTGCAATGGAGGTAGCAAGGGAGGATCCCAACAATGGTGGTTCAAAACCCTACCAAAATGGTGGATCAATCAAGCTAGGTTTTTTAAAATGTTCAAATCGGAAATGCCCAAAGAAGGAGGAAATAGAGAGAGAATAGAGATTGTTTTTATTACTAAGGGAGGCCGACAAGCACCAGGGAGAGGCGGCGCAGAGGGAGCAGCGGCGGAACAGTCAAAGGGTTTTTCAAAATTAGAGAAGGAGAGGGAAGAGTCGGGTACTTTGAAATTTTTTTACAAAATTAGAGTAGAGGAGGAGAGAGAGTGATCAAAACGGCGTTGGAAGAGAAGAATTTTAAGTCAGTATAACCCTAAATGACCTTTCCTACACGTATAATTACCTATAAATCCGTGTAGCTCTCTCAACATATATACACGACTGTTTAAATAAAAAATCGTGTACAAATGACTTTCCTACACGGATATTTAATTAAATATCCGTGTACAAATGACTTTCCTACACGGATATTTAATTAAATATCCGTGTAGCTCTCTAACATTCCTACACGGATATTTAATTAAATATCCGTGTAGGAAGGGTGATTCTCACACGGTTTTTTCTCCACACTATTTTTTAATAAAAAAATCCGTAGAGAATTCTTAGAGATATCGTTGATCATTGGAAAAATCGTATTTGGTACACGGTTTTATTTAAAACAGAGAAAATCCGTGTACAACCGCAGTGTAGGAAGCACTTTTTTGTAGTAGTGTAAGATGTCTGATTTGTGTCGAGATTAATGCAGACGGTTTAGATTTGTTTCAAATTTGATTTGTCGAGATTATGGCTCTAGCTAATAAATTGTTCCAAATATCCGTACCGAACGGTTCAAAATTTTACATGCATGTATGAACTCAAAAGTTAAAGTTTATCTGAGGAATGCAGATTCTATTTTTCTTGCCTCACTGCCAGAGTGTGCGTTGAGAAAAGATTGTAGTTAATGCAAACTTTATTGTTTTGTACGTGCATCCTCCCTTGCTAGTTGCTAGCTAGAGGCCTAGAGCCATGCATGCATGCACTGACTCAGAATTACTTGCGTAATTATTTATCTATTATATATCTTTTTATTTGGTACAAAATAGTTTTACTAAGGGTAAATATTTTTATATATAAAAAATATTTTTTTATCTGTAGAAAATATATTAAAAAAAAAAGTAAAGAGAAATGTGGCTAAATTTTTACAGCTAAATTTTTAGAGGTGGAAGGATATGTATAGATATTACCGACCCAACCAAACCACACATATTTTTTTTTTTCAGAAAAATAGAAATGTGTCCGGATTCTCTGTGGCTTCATCTTCTACTGATAAAAATTCAACTATACTTTTTCTATTTCTCACTCTTATTTTTGATATTCTCCACAAATGAAAATTTTTCAAAAAAAAAAAAAAAGTTGGTTTCGGCTATTTACTGATCTGCAGTTCTGCACTAATGACTAGCTACCTAGTCAGATTTTGTTGGCAAGCAGTATCTTGGAAATTACAATTCTCCCAGAGAATATTAATTTGTGTATAATAAATTTTTAGAGTCCAACATGTGCCCATTTAGTATATGGGGGGGATTTTCTGTATGCCCCTCAAAAATTTCAAAATTACGTATACCCTAAATTCTGCTTGCTATATTAATTCCTTGTATATACACCGCGCGCATTTGATATATAATCCCCAACCAAAACCTTGAACCTTGAACCTTGAATTTTATTTTATACCGTAATTAAACATCACATAAATATATATTATGAAATTAAACAAAGACATTGGCCCTCTTATAATATTCTCTACTTTTATTATGCCCAGAAAAAAGATTGGAAAAAATATAATTTATATTCGAGGTTAGAACAATTAACTAAGAGAAATTTATACATACATACATATATATATATATATATATATATATATATATAGAGGTTAGCTAATATACAATCGATTGTTCTTGAGCTCCCGTGCAACCAAGTTGTCTTCCGATTTTCAAAGTCTAAATGGTCGATCTAAACCGTTAGATGTGATTTCTATATTAAAATATACTTGGAGACCAAATTTTATATTTTTTTGAATTTTTTTGCTATTTATTAAGCCACTTTGAAAATCGTTGATCCAATGGTTTCACTGTTTGGTTAAGCCACCATTGGATCAGCGATTTTCAAAGTGGCTTAATAAATAGCAAAAAAATTCAAAAAAATATAAAATTTGGTCTCCAAACACATTTTAATATAGAGATCACATCTAACGGTTTGGATCGACCATTTGGATTTTGAAAACCGAAAAATGACTTGGTTGCACAGGAGCTCAGGAACAATCGATTGTATATTAGCCAACCTCTATATATATATATATATATATATATATATATATATATATATATATATATATATATATATATATATATATATATATATAGAGATGGACTTGGCTAAGCCATGGTGCAAAATGCGTTTGTACTCCACGCCATATCTTCATTTCTACAAAGTTCAAATAGTCGATCCGAACCGCTCAAAATGTTCTCCATATTGAAATGTGCTTGGAGACTAAATTTTACATTTTTTGGAATTTTTTTACTATTTATTAAGCCACTTTGAAATCGCTGATCCAATGTGAACAGTAAAAATTCCTGGACCATCGGATCAGCGATTTTCAAAGTGGCTTAATAAATAGTAAAAAAATTCCAAAAAATGTAAAATTTGGTCTCCAAGCACATTTCAATATGGAGAACATTTTGAGCGGTTTGGATCGGCCATTTGAACTTTGAAAATGAAGATATTGTACCGTGGCTCACCAAACGCATTTGCACCATGGCTTAGCCAAGTCCATCTCTATATATATATATACACACACACACTCGTCATATATAATTTGTTGATTTAGAAATTTTCAAAATATAATTAAAAATTAATATTTTCCCCTTATCAACTCACTTATATATTATTAATTAATATCCCTATTTCTTAATTTAACCACTTAAAAATAAAATTAATTTTAATAAAAATTTATAAAAGGACAGTGTTACCCCTTACTTCAAATATTGTGTCTCTCGCCAACCAACATAATAGCTTGAGTTTTTTTGAAAACTTGGTAGTGACTACCAAGGGCATAATAGCTTGAGTTAGTTAAAATTTATCGTCCACCCCTTTTTACTTTAATCCTTAAAATTTTAAAAATCCTTTTATACATTAAACATGAACAAGGTTAAGTGGTCTTTTTCTTTAGTTGGGAAACATCGATCATGAGTACTAAAAGAAACACCATGAACAAGATTTAGTGATCTATGTTTATAAAACATTATGAATACTATAATAAGGGAAATCTATCAGATGATACATTTTTTAACTTCTATTGGAATGCTGAGAGAAATTAAGGTCGGAGACGATATTAATAAGGGAAATATCTTCCTTAAAGAAAAGTAGGAGACATTGAATGCTGAGATAAAAAAGAATAGGACGGAGACAATTAGGAAAATATGATCAACACCTGCTTCACTAAAAAAAAATCAATCAAAATTTAGAAGTTCATTTAGAGGATCATGATCAGCATCAGCATCAAAATGTTAAAAAAAAATAGTTTTTAACAAACTTCCATATCTTAAAGCATAAAAATCGAAGGAAAATATTTTGAAATCAGGGTGAAACAGTCTTTTTTAATTCGTTTATTAATATATTAATGTTTATTTTCAAATGGTTGGGTTAAAAACTGGTTGGGTTAATAAAATAAGTGAGTTTGGATGGTAAATTTTGATGAAAAATATCTGAATTAACATATTATGATGAGTATATATAATTATATATAAATTTGAGTGAGACTATGGTACTATGCATAGCGCGGATTGGTTCATACTACGGATCAATATTTTTGTTTTCAAAATTCTGACAGTCGATCCGGACCATTCAACATGGTCTCCATATGAATATGTACGTAGTTGTATACTATTATTTTATAATTTTTTTATTTTTTTACTATTATTTTAGATGGATAAAAAATCATTGTTTTTTTATGCTTCAGAATTTTCAGATTAAGTGATTTTTTATCCATCTAAAAAATAGTAAGTTTTTTAAAATGTAAAATTTAGGTTACATGTATATATAAAACCATATTGTTCGGTTAAGATTGACTATTAGAACTTTCAAATTATTAAAAATTTAAATCCATAGCGCAGAGTACATAGCCTCACTTTTTTAGTTTCTCAACAATTATAATATCTATCCTCTTTTTTTAATACAAGACAAGTGCCAACTGGTAGATTGCAAAAGATTCAACTTCAAAGCCTTGTGGACGTGGAACTAGGGAAACACAAAAATATTAATTGATTGATTAATTAAATATAAAGTGGTTGGTAAATGTAATAAAATAATGGCAAGTTACGTACACCTAGTGCGACTTTAATAATTTTCTAGTAGGTGATCCACCATTAATCTTGTTACCATAATTTATAAACTATGAACTTCTAATTAATTGATAACTTAAGACAAATATATATTTAATTCGGGTTGGTGACCAGCTTTATGTATTGTTTGCCTAATTAATTTCCAGGAGTTTGATTTGAATAGAATTAATGTGTGTCTTGAAATGGAATTAGGTAGATGGTAGAAAGTAGCTTATACATGTACTTACATAATTATTTTAAATTTGTCTCATATCTGAAAGGATTTTGGTGGCGTCATCCACTTCTCAAAAATGCCAAAAAAAGAAGTACAACTTATAACAGATATGTATAATATAATATAATTAATGTGAATCTATTGTATATAATTTATCTGTTACCTACTACAAAAAAACATATTTATTTTTATAAAATTATCAGATACAAAAAAAAATAAAAAAAATATTTATAACTAATTTTGGATGTGAATTACAAGTACAGATATAAGATAAAAAAAAAATTAAAATAAAGCACTTCTTCATATATGAACTTCTTAATTAGGTGAAAGGAACCCTAGCTAGTAGCATCTGTGTATATATATATTCACCAAGAAACTAGCTGTTTACCAAATTTTGGATTGACAATTTGACTAATTATGTATGGTCAATATCTTAAGCACTTAAACAAATATAAGGTAGCTGTTTACCAAAATTTGGATTTTGACAATGTAAGTAAGCTGCATAAAACAAAATAAGAATATTTGGTTTAACATTTTTTGACCTTAGACTTCCTTTTATTAATTTCACTTCTGTTTGTTTTTTTTTCCTTCAATGGTAGGCCCGGTACAGATATTTCACCTATATAATTTAGTTGCTTAAGTAGCTTAACTTTTGTTATATTTGTAATAATAGTTTTGTTGTCAAATTTAATTTGACTGGACTGGATTTTTTTTAATTAGACATCTTCCCCTCTGGTTACATGGTCTTAGTTAATTTGAAATTGGATTGTAAAGTGTAAAGTTAAAGTGTGGTAGAAACCCTAGAAAAACAAAATGTTAGGTAAAGTTAATTAATTAACCATATGCTTTTAATTAGTTTGCCTAGATTACAACGTATTATCTCAATTTCCCAAGAAAGTGAAGATCAATGTGGAGCAGTTAAGCTCCTTAATTAATTAGTTCATAATTCACACATAACAGTACAAGGGACTAGTAATATCACTGTAGGTGTCCATTGATTTGTGCCCAAGAACCTCTGTTTGACTATGCATGCATCTCTTATTTTTTTTGGAAAAATTTCCAGTGTACCCATACAAATTTTGAAATAGTCAATATCCCCATAAAAACATCATAATATCAAATATCCTTATGATAATTCAACACTCTTACTTCTATACCCTTTTAAATATTTAACTTTTTATTTAACTATTTTTAAAACTAAACTGACCAATATACCCTTGAACATCGATGGAGGTGTCCATTCTAATTGTTTCTTCGTCTCTAGCGTCTCTCTCCGCTCCATTTTCCTCATGCGTGTCTCCCTCTTTGATTTTTCTGGAGATCACGAATATAAAATTATTAACTGGATAAACCTTGTGTTGATTATATCAAAAAATTGCAAGATGTCGTGTAATTAGTAAACATCGCTGTTCTTTTCCATCCATACTTAATTCGTGATTTTGCTGCTCTAGTCACTGCCAGGCGGCAATTTAGCAATTGAAGTATTTCAAGTTTGAACTTTAGAGTCAGTTGCGTATGAAATCAGAAGAATAAAAACATAGAATAAGTCGGAGTATCTATTATGAATTCACGAAAGGATGCTATTCTTAGCTTCTTGCAGGGGCATGTTGTTATCAAATTAGAATGGCATCATACCACTCAAATATCATGCAATTACGAATCACAGCACAAATAAGCAGACAAAAATTTTAATAAATAAAAGAATGAGTAGATGCCAGAGTCGAAGAATAATCAATTAGGTGCTTATTAAGCACTGAAAGGAGGTAACTGGCTCACTGTTCACCTCGACCAATAATTAAAATTCAGCAAAATTCCACTGGAGAGACTGAGACCAAGTGCTTCTACTCACCACCAAAATTTAATCATGCCATCAATTAAATTTGACAACGCATTTTTAGAATAAGATTCTCCGGTTACATGTAGAAAACCATGCCAGAGTGGGGACGATTATGCTGATTATGGCAGTTTCAATAGACGCGAGGGAGGAAGAACTATTGATTTTGACTATATCTAAAAAATGTTAACTAGTTTTCCGTGTATCTCCAGTAAAATCTTGATTTTGTGGGAAGAAGAAACAATTAGAATGGACACCTCCAGTAAACCTTTAAGGGCATATTGGTCAGTTCAATTTTTAAAATAATTAAATAAAAATTAAATCCTTACAAGGGGATAGAAATAAGAGTGTTAAATTTTTATGGGAATATTGGATATTATGGTGTTTTTATGAGGATATTGACTATTTCAAAATTTTGTATGGATATACTGGAAATTTTTTCTATTTTTTTAATTATTTTTAGGTGGCAAATTGGGTCACTGCATATTTGTTGGGTAAGCATTAAAAAAAATCTCTCAATTGGATTGCACTTAACTCCATTTGTATGGACAAATGGAGAACTCCATTGATGTGACATAATATTTTATGCATCTATATATTCCAAATTTCTATAAACAGGATGAATCAAATATTTCCATCAATGAGTGCTGAACTCCATCTTTTTTTTTAATATATATCAATTAATCTATTGGCAGCATTTCGCCGCCAACTATAAAAAAAAAAGAACTGAAAATACAGTAAAGATATTAATAGAGCTATTTTGGTCTCACTAATTAATTACACCAGCGATTTCCTTTTTTTTTCTTTTGTAGGTCACGCGCTACATGAAGCTAAAATAGCTCTGTCAATATCTTTATCCACTCTAAATCATATTTAACTGAACTTATTTTGGGTTTGGTCAGATTTTGTTCGATCTAAATGTTGATTCAAACAAGAAAAAACATAAATCCTATATGTTAGTTTACAATATTACATATATATTGTAATTGCATGATGTATATAAGAAATCTCCATTTTACCTTGGTAAAAGAGAGGAATGAAAGTGGCATTTAATGTAGATTATTCAAGTTGCCGTTTTGGTCATACACTCTGACACAGAATACAGAAGCTCAATCTTGTAAAATCTTTTTTTAAACATGCATCAAGCTTGGTAAATTCTAAATCCGGATATTTTCTCTCAAAAGGTGTAGGTTAGTACATACTAAAAGCAAAGAATATTTCTTTATTGAAATAATCTCCTCCTGTTAATTTGCCTAGCTAGGTCTGATTAAAAAATAATTCACCATGCCTCGGTCTGTTAATTTGAGAAAATAATTATTAGATAAATTTATACAAGTCATATCATTGCTATTATCTTTAATTTGGAATCTATTAGCTAGACATGGTCAATCATATAATCTTTAATTAATTGGTAAACTAAAAGGTATCTTTTAGATGCTATATGTATGTCATGATCTTTAAAATTATGGATGTGGTTTCTTAATAAAATCGGTGGAATTTATACTTTTATAAAAAAAAAGTGTATTTTAGATGCTATATGGCTTGTTAGCATTTTGGTATATTAATCATATAATTAGTAAACTAAAAAGAGGAGGGTTCAAATACCTCCATTTCTTTGTGCCTCCATCATGCTTCTATTTTTAAAATATTAATAACTCAAATTTTAAATCATAAATGTCAAAATAAAATCGTTAGATGTGATCTATGTTATTTTCACTATGTGCTCATAAAAAATTATCACATTTTGGTTTTGTTTTTATGTGAATCAATAAGTTAGAAAAATTGGTGTCTAGAAATTGTCCACATTAATTAGTACATTTTTACAAGTACTTGATGACAATTAAAACAAAGTTGTAATGTCATAATTTTTTACACGTGCATAGATAAAATAATGTAGATCATGTTTAATGGTTTTATTTTAACTTTTAAGGTTTAAATTTGAGTTATTAAAGTTTTTAAAAACGGAGGCATTTAAACTTTACATTTGAAATATCAATTTTAGATTAGAAAATGGTAGGAGTCTTTATTACTTGCACTCAAAATCCATCTCTTTTATTCGTCAGCATTTGCTCCTTTATAGTATAAAATAATGGTAGAGTAGGAATTAGAAGTATAATTTTCAATTTTCTGGTTTTCTCTCATTTGCTCTTCTCATACAAAAGCTATATATATATATATAAAGGACCCCAACCATCCATCTCTTGTATTCCTTGAACACAACCATCTCTCTCTCTTCTCTCTTCTCTCTTCTCTCTTCCCTCTTCTCTCTCCTCTCTCTCTCTTCTCGCTGTCTCTGACTGAACATAGACTAATGGATCAGGGAAGTAAGATAGCAGGTTACTTCAAAGGAAAGAGCATTCTCATCACTGGCTCAACTGGTTTTCTAGGCAAGAGTATGTGTTTATATATATATCTCTATCTACATATTATTCCTAGCTAGATAAATTTTCATTGCGCCATTTTAATGCTTGCAAGATAAATTTTGCTTAGATGTTTTGTAAATATTTTTTTTATTTATGAAAAACGTAAGATGGCACCTAGCCACCTTACCTTAAAAAATTGCTTAGATGTTTAATATGTATGCATACACATATGCGTATGTTTAACACGCGCGTATATGTATGTGTGCCTTCAAAGATGATGAAAAGAATATCAAAGAAGGCAATGTGGCATTTTTTAAATATTTGGTAGTTTACATTCAACTAAAAAAGATAACAAAGAACATAAAGGAAAACATCAATGCAGCTCCATTTTAGCATAGCCATGATGATTTATTTATTTTCCACTCAAAAGAGCTTGCACCTAGTGAAATATGAACTGTTAGTTCAAGTATTAAAAGGGACAAATTAATGATACACCATATAATAATTTGACAGGAACATAAAAAAAAATGGTTTAAAACATACAAGAATTATTAATTACATTTTTTTATTTTTCAATTACACTTATTTAATTTTAAGTGTAACGAATCTAGTACATTTTTAATTTATACTGAGTTTTAATAGTTTTGATGGAGAAAATTCTAAGGGTTGAGCCACAAGTAAAGAAGATATATCTACTAGTAAGAGCACAAGACTCTGAATCAGCCAAGCAGCGTGTGCAATCTGAGGTTTGATTTCATTTGATTTTTTTTTAATATAAAACGTATAAAATGTAGAAAAAATAAATTTTTACCTTTAATAATAGAAGCTTGCCGGACTTTGCTTTCATTGTTTCATGGAATATAGCTGTGTACATACAATGAAAGTAATTAACCGCACAAGCTAAAATTTTAGTTATGTATTAATATACTTTAAGTGGGTACTTCATTCTTTTTAGGTAAACAAACGTATATGGTATACCAAGTACTAATATATTATTACTATCATTGTCATGAAATGATTTTTTACTTTTCTATATTGGAAGTTTCAAATCTGATATATTGAGAGCGACATATAATAATTGCACCACATCATGATCTTGAGTTTTAGCCACAGATATTTTCATATTCAAGTACTTTTAGAAACAAGAATGCAGTCTTTGCAGATAAGAAATTAAGACCAACCTATCCCAATGATTAATATAGATTAGAAATATCTTTGTCATTGTCACAAAATATATTTGAATCATGTAAACAATGACATGGTGCAATTAATATAATTTGTATATAACTTCAATTCAAAGAAACAATGACATGATTTTAATAGAAATTAAATTTCAGATTTATTATTTATTTATGAATTTGTATACAATTTATTGTTTCTTTAATTGGTTCAAGTTTCATAGTATCGATCATAAATATTAAACCTTTCTCAAACAATTTGATCCTATGTAGGAACATTATCTTAAATTCCTACCTACCAAAACTGGAAATGTACAGATGTACTGTTATATCCCATTATTTTAAAATATAACATATAGGTGTGAACACCCTTCCTAAATAAGTGTAGTACTACTTATAATGTTACTGTCAGATTCTCCTACATGTAGCATATAAATTTAATTTTCTGCTAGCCCATTAATTTTTACCTATAATTTTTTTTTTGCTGCACAAGGAAAAGAGTTACCAGAGTGCACATCAACTGAATCTAGATCCAATCATTCAGTGGTTTTTATAGCAACTTTTGTTTTACATCAACTTATGATGCTTTTATCTAGTGTTTTGAAATTCGGTCTATAATATATGAAACTTTTTTATATGTAATATATGAAACTTCAATTTAAAAAATTCGGTATATAATATATGAAACTTTTTTATGTTGACAATTCTTGAGTAGTCTTAAAGTATAAAGGTACTTATTATCATTTTTACAAATTTTAACATAAATATACACGAATCTCAAAGCAATTAATATCACCGTTGGATTCGCATAGAATGCCTTGAAAAATGGGCATTTTCCCAACTGTTTCTGTCTTTATGACTGTCAGGTTTTGGTACCAATAGAAAAATACTGTTGGAATATAATTAATGTACAATGTAATTATTAATATGGATTTACTATATTTACATGTATGGTTGTTGAGAATTCCAGCGACATTCAATAGGTCAGGACACCATTTCCTGACAGTACCTGTCAGTAAAAGTCAAATCATAGTAATATAATTACATGAACTTCTTTGTTATATATTTATTTATTTTGGAAATAATTTCTTTTGTTATTATAGCTAAGTGTTTGGTACTGTAGTAATCTATCTTATTCCGGGTTTTTTTCGTTTTTTTTTAAGATTTATTCGGTTTATTTTTGTTATAAATATAAAAAAATTAAATTATATTTTAAAATAATTATTGAATAAAATTTCGGATTAAATAAGGCCGAAATTTTAAATCCGAATCTGAATTTATTTTTAGTTGAAAAAATAAAGTATTGAAGATAAAGGTTTGAAAATTCAGACCTTAAAACAATATAATGAACCATCTTAATTATTAGCGAAAATACATTTTCATTGTTCATTAATTGCCATAATAATTAAGTATATTTTTCTAAGTGTACTTTATGATTTGATATTAATTGACATTACCAGAATAATATTAAAGGGGTGCCATTATTTAACAGACTCGCTCGCATTTATTATAGGTGATTGCGAAGGAATTATTCAAGGTTTTAAAAGAAGAACATGGCAAGGGGTACAACAAATTCATGGAAGAAAAGATTTCTCCAATTGCTGGAGATGTCATTTATGAAAATTTGGGGATTGAAGGCCCTCATGTAGAAAATTTGTTCAATGAAATTGACATAATTGTTAACAATGCAGCTACTACAAACTTCTATGAGAGGTAAATTAAATAAATAACATTATTGCTAAATAATTAAATAAGACTTGTTATTATTTCAAAATAAGATTGTTAAACAGCATAGCATATATATAAACTCATTAAAGTGATTATAATATTCTTGCTTGTTTTAGGTATGATGTTTCTTTAGATGTCAATACATTAGGAGCCAAGCATGTTTTGGAGTTTGCAAAGAAATGTGTTAACTTAAAGATGCTTCTTCATGTTTCAACTGGTATGTACCAATTTATATCAATATTTCAGTTTCATTACCCATACAGTTTTAATTAATGTATGAATTAACTGTGACAATCTGCTACATAGTTTTTGTGAACTATATATGTAAACCAAATATTTAGAAATACTGTAAAAAAATTATATTTGAAGTAATAGGTAGAGAAGATAAAGTGAGTTCAAAGAAATATTTTCTATATTAAATACATATATGTGTAGATGTCTATGTATGACTATATTAAATACATATATGTGTATATCAACAGCATATGTTGCTGGGTTGCAAGAAGGCCTAATACAAGAGAAACCTCTTAAAATGGGAGCAACATTGAATGGAAGCTCAAACTTGGATATCGAGTCGGAGCTCCGATTGGTCGAAGAAACAAAGAGAGATCTCCAGTTGTCAGAGACGGATTCACTTAAAAGTACTGAAAAGTTAGAGAGAACTGCAATGAAAGAACTTGGCATCAAAAGGTTAGAATAATAGCATTGTTCTAAAGAGGATCTAACTTGTATTTATTTTAGTGAGGCTACAGTACTATGCATAGCCCATATTGGTCCATACTATGGATCAATATCTTTATTTTCAAAGTTGAAACAATTAATCTGAACCTTTCAACATGATCTCCATGTGAAAATGTACCTGTAAATCTATTTTTTCATTTTTTATAATTTTTTTACTACTTTTTAGATAAGTAGAATATCACTTGATCTAAAGATTATATTTTAGATCATTCAAGAGTGGTTATTTCTATATATCTAAAAAATAGTAGTCAAATTCTAAAAAATTTAAAATTTAGTTTATTAGTACATTTTTATATAAAAATCTTGTTGAAAGTTTCACTATGCCTAGTACCACAGCCTCACTCTTTACTTTTCTTTTTCTCTTTGTTTTCCTTTTTTCTTTAGTGGGTTCAAAAAGAGTACTGCCAGTAACTTCAGGAAAAAAAAAATATATGCAAAGCAGATAAGCATTTATGATGTCTAGTATATATTCTCAATTATCACCTACAGTACGTGAGATACAAGCATAAAGTCGTAAACACTGACAAGCTGCAGTGAGCACTATATATTTGCATGGACCACAAATCCACAAGTGTGATTTAATGTTTCTTCAACATTTATTGAATGTAATTAATTATGTGAATATACTTTTTGTATGTTAAAGGGCAAGGAAATTTGGATGGCCAAATACATATGTATTTACAAAAGCACTGGGTGAGATGGTATTAGGTCACATGAGAGGAGATGTACCTCTTGTTATCATAAGACCTACTATTATTACTAGTTTGTACAAGGAACCCCTGCCTGGTTGGATGGAAGGGATCAGGTACCTTTTCTTTTCTTCATTTATTATTTAAAAGAATATTGGTTTTTGAAACAAATCGATCTATAATCAGTAATTTCCTTTAGCATTGATTGCAAGCACAACTGGATTTTGTATGCAACGGTAAAAATACTGGAAATTAAAAAAAATGTAAATACATAATTATGGGTGCAAATTATGGAAAATTGTGATTAATTTGTTGAACTGAAACAATTACTGTTTTTGTAACAGGACAATAGATAGCTTTATACTTGGATATGCAAAAGGGAACCTTTCATGCTACCTAGCTGATCTTAAGGAGATTATGGATGTGGTTAGTTCATAATTTATTCTAATTGATTGATTTATCTATTCTGAAAGTTTTCAATGAAAAGCTTTAATTTGTATGAAGAGGCTACGGTACTATGCATAGCGCATATTGGTCCACACTATGGATGAAAATCTCAAATTTTAAAATCTAAACAATCGATCTGAACCATTCCACATTCTCCATATATAAATGTATTTGTAGATCAAATTTTATATTTTTTTTACAATTCTTTTTACTTTTTTTTAGATCGTTAAAATATCAGTTGATCTAAAAATTCTAGACCATTCAAAAGTAGTGATTTTCAACCTATCTAAAATAATAATAAAAAATTCAAAAAATGTAAAATAAAATCTGCGAGTACATTTTCATATGAAGATCATGTTTAATGGTTCAGATCGATTATTTGAATTTTGAAAATGAAGATATTGATCCATAGTACGGACCAATTCCCTCTATGCACCATCTCACTCTTCTGAAGTAGCTTGATTGTTTACAAAGCAAATGAATAATATGAATGCAGATACCAGGAGACATGGTGGTCAATGCCATGATAGCAGCAATTGTGATGCATTCTGGCGAAGATGCCGAGACAGTATACCATACCAGCTCTTCTATGAGAAACCCAGTACGGTTCGTCACATTTGAACAGAGCGGGTACCGGTATTTCAGAGAGAACCCTCGCATAGAAAAGAACGGCAATACGATTGGATTTAAAAGGGTGCACTTCTTTAACAGTGTCAGTGCTTTCAAGGCATACATGACTCTTCGGTACAAGCTTCCTTTGGAGGTTCATTTCTTTTTTTAATCAATTACTATATTATTTGGGAAACAAAAGAATTAATGCTTAATTGTGACTACATTTGGAATTTCTGCTAACAAATTAAAACAATTTTTTTAGTGAAATTTCAAATAACAACCAAAATAATTTTAGTATTTGTATCTACCAACCACATTTTTTGCATGATTTTCAAATTCCAACTACAATTTTTTGTATGATTTGCAAATCCTAACCAAAGCACATTTTTTATTGACCGTTTGTTGTAACAGTTATCTCAAAATTTCTATGGGCTTATCAGCAAATATGATAATATTTGGGGTTGTCTTCATAAATAATCACAATATCGATATCAACATCATTTATCAGTACAAAGTTTTGCATTATGCTTCCAAATTGAGCAACAGAATTATCATGAAAAATGAACATTTGCAAAATGACCATCGAAAATAAAAGAAAATTTCTTTTTGCTTTTTGAGTTCACTAGTTACTAATTGGTGCTTTGTTGCAGGCATTGCACATAGTAAACTTGCTATTGTGTGGGAGATTTTCGCACCGGTACAATGAGCTAAGCCGGCGGTACCGGTACATTATGCATCTTGTTGACCTCTATGCCCCTTATACCTTTTTCCAGGGACGGTATGCATTCCTACCACCAAATTATTTTTCATAATTTATTCAAACAAAATGGCGTGGATCAATACAACTCTTGTGTCAACTATTATTTTGCATCAGACATTAGATATAGCATTTTTAAATTTTACTTAATTGAGTTAATGCTAACACAATTTTTTTCCTTTTTTTTGAATTTAAGTTTTGATGACATGAACTTGCAAAGGCTAAGGCTTGCGATCGAAAAGGACCCAACTGATGCGCAACTTTTCTGTTTCGACCCAAAAATCATCGATTGGAGCAACTACTTTTACCGAACTCACATTCCCGGGGTCCTTAAATTTCTCCCCAAGTGAATTACTATAAGCACCATATGCTGGTACAACAAACATGGATACTTTCTTTTCTTGAAAACTGTTGAAATTCTAGTTGTTTATGCTGGTTCTTTTAATTTCATGTTAATGTATTCTTTGGATGCTTATTTTCTCATCAGTAATCACTATTATTAATGTATGATGTCCCAAGAATTTAATTATAATGCAAAAAAAAAATTATGAATCTTTTGGTAATAGAAAGCTGGGATTTGTTTGAAGGGAATTATTTAAGATCATAACAACCATCATTTTAATTGAACACTCAATAAAAATCAAAGACCAAAATTGTATATCTTATTTATCATTTTGGTAAGTTGGACATCATATATATTGGAAGTAATTGGAACATAAAATAGTCATTTATCAAACATTTTTTAAAATTAAAATTATTGTTTCAATTTATTGGCTTCGCGGTGACACAGCCAAATTAAGCAACTTCTAAATTCCATACATCTAAATTTTATATATGACATTTGATATCTTAAAAGATATTTTTTAATTAAAAACTTTAAATTGCATGTGTTCTTTATTTCTTAGATAGCTCATAAAGTTGTTTAGCATTTAATCAAATAATTTAATGAATTTACAATAAACGTTCTGTCTAAATAGTTGAGAACTTGAGATCACATCTGTAATTATATTTTTTTATGTTAAATAATACACATACTTTTTAAAATATCAATTAATATGCCATAGAAATTGGATGTACTTAATTCGAATAAAGTCACCAACCAAAGAAAAATGAACACTTGCTGTTCCAACTCTAAATGCGGCGAGAAATTGCTTTGCAAAATGAGTTAGGCCCAAAAAAGTCATCATAATTGGGCCTTCCAAAGCTGCTTGGGCTGTATAGAAATAGAACTATGGCCTAGTAAAATTATACAATCCCCAAGTTAATATAGGAGAATAGCAAGAAACTAGCATAAATTAGATAAAACTAACTCGTGGCTCGTGGCTCGTGGCTCGTGGCTCGTGGCTCGTGGCTCATTCGAGATCGGTTTGAAAAAAAAGTGTCGTAATTAGCTCATTTGATTCTAACTCATGTCATATGACATGCACAAGTTCAAGCTTGCCTCGGCTTCTCTCATGCTACTCGGTTCGTTTCTCAGCTTGTTACAATAAGAGTTGAAGCTCTTTTTATAATTCTTTCATTATCACTCTTTGTGCCCATGATGCGAGGATGAACCTTGTTGAAAAACATTTTTGTTTTCTCAACTCGTGATCTTTGCGTGGCTCATAGCATCAAAGCAGCAAATATCTTGTATCTATGTTGTTGCTCACAACATGAAGAAGCTATTAGCGAGCTGGCTCGACTCTACTCATTTATCGCTTTAAAAGCAACTAATTAAGAATGAGAACCGCATATCTAGCATAGATAGTGGTAAATTTTATCTTATTAAAATTGTCTTTTAACACCATTAAAATCCAATCAATTGTACATTAGTACATGACTATACTAAAATTGTCATTAGCTATTCTTCTCCAACAAATAATATTAGGCGACTAAGAAAACTAACTAACGCATAAACACCAAACGTTTCATTTCATACCACTATCTCTTAATTCTAAAATGAATAGTTTGTACAAAAATTCCTGTTGTATGGATAAGATCACATAAAACTATCTACATTAGTGTTATTTTGAAAAATAAACTAAATGTCAAACAATAAACTAAATATATAGATTAGTGTTATTTTGTTATTGTAAGACATAGTTAGAACTTTAAACAATAAACTAAATGTCAAACCATAACTCAGGAAAAATTCGGATTTTATCATCTTATTTGAAATTTATCATGAGATCGTATAGCATTGCTACTCTAAAAAAATGGATCTACTGAATTAATCAATTAATTAGAAATTTATCATGAGATCGTATCAGTTCATAACAGTAAACTATTTCGATTTTTAGGCATTAGTAAATTAATCAATTAGTAATTTATTAAGTTATTAAAACTACTTGCAATGTTATTTTTAGGGATTAGTAAGTTAATTCATTAAAAAAAGTAATAAGAGTTAGGCTAGCTATGGTACTATGCATAGTGCTAATTGATCTGTACTATAGATCAATATTTCTATTTCAAGGTTCAAAAAGTTGATCTAAGCCGTTCAATATGATCTCCATATACAATAATATACTTTCAGCTAGATCAAATTTTACATATTTATGAATTTTTATTACTATTTTTTAGATAGATAGAAAATTACTTGATCTAAAAATTCTAAACCATTCAAAAGTAGTGTTTTTTTATCTAATAGCAAATATTAAAAAAATTGTAAAATTTAATTAGTTTGAAAATACATCTTCATATACAGAACATGCTATTGGAACTTTATTGCAAATACATCTTCGTAGTACTGCCTCTTAGAATGTCTGTACCTTTTCTTAATCCAACGACTGATCAGATGACTGGAAAAGCAATAGAAGAAACAGCTGCAATTGATGCCAATTGCATGGGTAGCCCATGAAAATGAGCATTTTTTTTGTCCCATGCAAATAATCTAACTTCTTATAGTGAATGCTATATATATGGCATGTTGGTGGTGATCTTAATGCCACCGAAAAAATATCTTAGCCTCTAAACTTGATATTTTAGTTATCAATTTTATAGTATAAAAATGGTAGGAGTCTTTAACTTGCACTCAAATTCTAGCTTTTATTCCTCATTTGCTCATTTAAAGTATAAAATAATGGTAGGATCGAGTAGGAATTAAGATCAAAGGATATATATAAAGCACCCCCAACCATTGTTCTCTTGTTTTCCTCAAACACAACCATCCCTCTCTGTTTCCCTCTTCTCTCTCTCTATTCTCACTCTATCTCTGACTGAACATAGACTGATGGATCAAGGAAGTAAGATAGCAGGTTACTTCAAAGGAAAGAGCATTCTCATCGCTGGCTCAGCTGGTTTCCTAGACAAGAATATGTATTTATATATGAGGAGGGATCAAGTTACAACAAAGTTACAACAATAGTTTTTTTCATTTTCAAAGTCCAAATCATCGATCCAAACCGTTCAACATGATTATCTAAATAAAATGTGCTTCCAGATCAAATTTTACATTTTTTTGAATTTTTTTACTATTTATTAATATGGGTACAAAATTCAATGGTCTGAATTTGACTAGTTTTTGTACCCATCTTAATAAATAGTAAAAAAATAAAAAAAATGTAAAATTTGATCTGGAAGCACATTTTATTTAAATAATCATGTTGAACGGTTTGGATCGACGATTTGGACTTTGAAAATGAAAAAAAATGTTGTTGTAACTTTGTTGTAACTCAAAATTGTTGTAACTTGATCCCTCATTTATATATATATATGAGTAAATCTAGGGTGTGACGTGCTCACCAAGAGGACTTGGTGAGCACAACTCCAAAAATACATCGGATCGGTTTCAAATGACGAATCCAAACCGTTGAAATCCATGTACTTCGTGAGTGATGCATGTACATGCAAAATTTTGAAAGTTTCAAATTCATTTGCTACGAAATCAAGCAGTCAAAGAAATGATGAAAAATGAATATATAAAACAACTTATAAAATAACTTATTAAAAGATTCATTACTTTGACCTCTTGACTTTGTAGCAAATGAATTCGAAACTTTCAAAATTTTGCATGTACATGCATCACTCACGAAGTATATGGATTTTAACGGTTTGGATTCATCATTTGAAATCGATCCGATATATTTTTGGAGTTGTGCTCACCAAACCCTCTTGGTGAGCATGTCACACCCTAGATTTACTCATATATATATATTATTGCTAGATAAATTTTCATTGAACCATTTTTAATGCATGCAAGATAAATTTGCTTAGTTGTTTAATACGTATGTGTATATTAAATACGTATACCTATACGTATGGGTGTGTCTGTGTGCCTTCAAAGATGATGAAAAGAATATCAAATAAGGCAATGTAGCATTTTTTTTTAACTTTTGGTAGTTTACATTCAACTAAAAAATATAACAATGGAAAAAAAAAATACAAGAAGGGAAACATCAATTCTGCTCCATTATTTCCAGGGGTTTGATTTGATTTAAATTCATGTGTTTGTTGAAATAGAATTAGATAGATGCATGGTAGAAGGTAGCTTATAGATGTACTTATATAATTATTTGAAGAGTTTTACGTTTATATTCATATCAGAAAGGATTTTGGCGACGTCGCCAAAAAAAATAAAGGGGGAATTTAATATGTACCACTCAAAAACTATGAAATTACATATCTACAACTCCAAAATCTATAATTATGTATTTACCATTCTAAATTCTAATAACTCACATATTTACCCAAAATAATTTAAATCTATATCAAATACATCCAAAAATCAAATTAATTATGTTTAAGAATTTAAAAACTATAATTAATTAAGGATTAATTAAAACTGGACTCATTCTCCACATTCGAATTGGACTCTTATTTTCTCCAACTCTTGTGTGCGCCCATTGCACGCTCTTTATAACCTCTTTTGTTGTCTCTCACATGACTCACTATCCCATTATTACAACTAGCTCCTGACAATAGGAGAAACAGTGGTTACGATGGCTGCTTGCGCGGGGTAGTAGAAGGCGTGGCCAAGGCTGCCATAATAAATGGGCTCAAAAAAGATGGTGGCAGGGGACATGTCAGGGTGGTCGGAGAAGCATGACTTAATGTTGTTATCAGTTTTTAGAGTGTGTACAGGGAGAATGAATCTAGTTTTAATTAACCCTTAATTAATTATAGTTTCTAAAATCTTAAACATAATTAATTGGAGTTTTGGGTATACTTAATATATATTTAACTTATATTGAGTAAATATGTGAGTTACTAGAATTTAGGATGGTAAATACGTAATTATAGATTTTTGTAGTGGTAAATACTTAATTTCATAGTTTTTGAGTGGTATATATTAAATGAATTCCCTCAAAAATAAATTATAACTTATATCAGACTGTACATATAATGTAATATAATATGAATATATTCTATATAATTAATCTGTTACCTACTACAAAAAATATATATAAATATTTTTATAAAAATTATCAGATACAAAAAATTAAAGAATATATATATATATAAAATAATTTTGGATGTGAATTACAAGTACAGATATAAGATATAAATAAATAAATAAAAGTACTTTTTCATCTATCAAATTCTTATTAGGTGAAAGGAATCCTATATAATAGCATCTGTATATATTCACCAAGAAGCTATTTACCAAAAATTTGGATTGACAATATATGTGACTAATTATATAGGGTCAATTTCTTAATTAGCACTTTAAAGAAAGAAAGCTGTTTACCAAAATTTGGATTTTGACTGTAAGCTGAATTTTGTTTCGTTTTGTCTTGTCTTTTTCTTCAATGGTAGGTCCGGCACAAATATTTACCCTATATGATTTAGTTGCTTGCTTAAGCAGGTTAACTTTTGGTATATTAGCAGGAATAGTTTGTGTTGTCAAATTTTGACTGAACTGGATCTTTTCAATTAGATATCTCCATCTCTAGCTACATAGTCTAATTAGTAAATTGAAATTGGATTGTAATGTGTAAAGTGTAAAGTGGTAGAAACCATAGAAAAAACAAAATGTGGGGAGAAGTTAATTAACCAAATGGTTTTTAATTATGCTGTCTAGATTACAACGAGATATCTCAATTTCCCATGAAAGTGGAGTAGTTAAGCTCCTTAATTAGTTCATAATTAACATAACAGAACAAGTGACTAGTAATACATATTTTCTTTTATTAAAAAAAAGATTAATTAGGGCCCAAATTGATTGAACTAAAAGTATTTACAGACTCAAATATTACTTTTATACCTGCTTTTTGGCGGCTGCCCCTTTGTTAAGTGACTAGTAATATATCACTGGAGGTGTTCATTGATTTGTGCCCAAGAACCTTTATTTGACTTTGCATGCATCTTTTATTCTTTCATATTCCTTTGAGGTGGCAAATTGGGTCAGTGCATATTTGTTGGGTAAGAATTCAACATCTCTCAATTGGATTGCACTCAACTCCATTAGTATTGATAAATGGAGAACTCCATTTATTTACTACCATAATTTTTGGGCATCTATATATTTCAATTTTCAATATACATGTTGAATTAAATATTTCCATTAATGAGCGTTAGATTCCATAGGGGCAGATATAAAGGGGGCACATCAGTGGCTCGATCGGTCCCATGTGGTTAAAAAAATATAAATTTCATATATAATTTCTTCTAAATTTTATAAAATTATATAGTTTCAAACGAGAAGAAACATATATCCTAGGTTGTTTTGCTCTTGTTTTTCTAAATTTTCAAGGAGTCTATAGCTTAGGAGTTAGGATATTGCATATATATAATATTGTAACTGCATGCTGTATATAAAAAATCTCCATTTTTCCTTGGTAAAAGAGAGGAATGGTAGTCACATTTAATGTGAATTATTCAAGTTGCCGTTTGGGTCATGCATTCCCACACAAAAAACAGAGACTCAATCTACTAAAATCTTTTCTAAAAGATGAGCTTGGTAAATTCTAAAGGAATTGGAAATTGTCAAAGTTCTTTGAACAAAATCTCATCCAAAGTTGGGTCAAACCGTCTGATTCATGTTAAGAGTTGTGCAAGTATATTTAAAATTAAATAAATTTTGAATGACCCGTAAATCTAAACAGTCCGTGTGAATTTTAACACGGAACGACTGGTTTAGGACTAATTTTGGATGAAATTTTGTCATAAAAGTCTTCTTACAAAAGGTATAATTTGGTATATACCATATACTAAAAGTAGAGTATTCTTGATTGAAATCAGGGGCGAAACTAGAAAATTGAGATAGGAGGCGCTAGATAAATAAGTGTTGTGTAATTTAATTTTATGAGAGGAACTAATAGTTTTTATAAAAATTAACAATTTTAAAGGATAAAATTAACAAATTCAATTAATAATAGGGGTGCTTAGCACCTTTTTGAGTATACATTCTTCCGCCCCTGATTGAAATAATCTCCTCCTGTTAATTTGCAAAGGTCTGACTAAAAAGAACTTGTTTTTTGCTCCATGATGCCTCCATCTGTCTTGTAAATTTGAGAAAATAATTATTAGGTGAATTTTTACAAGTCATATCATTGCTATTAACATTAATTAGGAATCATTAGACACGGTTAATCATATAATTGGTAAACTAAAAGGTAGCTTTTAGATGCTATATGTATTGCATGATCTCTACAATTACAGATATTGATTCTTAATGAAATCGGTGGAATTTATCCACTTCTATCAAAAAAATGATATGTGGCATGTTAGCATTTTGGTAAATCTTATATGATTGCTGAACTAAAAAGTGTATTTTAGTTGCTATATGGCATATATGTTAGCATTTTGGCAAATTAATAATATGATTGGTAAACTAAAAGCATCTTTTGAATACTATATGGCATGCTGGCAGTTTGGTGGTAAGCTTAATGCCACCTAAAACATTTCGTAGCATTTAAGCTTGAGTATAAAATGGTAGAAGTCTTAATTTATTACTTGCACTCAAAATTAATCCTTCTCTATCATCATTTGCTCTTTTTTAATAGAAAATAACTGTAGAAGTAGGACTTAGGAGTATAATTATCAATTCTCAGCTGGTACTCTCTCCTAGCTACAAGGGCTATATATAAAGCACCCCAACATCCTTCTCTTGAATTCCTCAAACACAGCCATCCATCTCTGCTCTCTTCTCTCTCTTCTCTCTACTCTCTTCTCCCTTCACTCTTTTTCTCTTCTTCTCTCTCTATCTATGACCGAACAAAGATTGATGGATCAAGGAAGTAAAATAGCAGGTTACTTCAAAGGAAAGAGCATTCTTATCACTGGCTCAACTGGTTTTCTAGCCAAGAGTATGTATTTATATATCTCTCTAGCTCTATCTGATACATATTATTCCTAGCTAGTGTATATAGTGATCACCAAGTTGTATCGTTCATAGAACATTATTTCTTTTAATGAATTTTAGATTTTTTTTAAATTGCACCATTTTTAATTCATGCAAGATAAATTTTTCTTAGATATTTAATACGTATGTATACATGATGTATGCGTATGTTTAATACGTATACTATTATATGTATATGTATACGTGTGCATGTGTGCCTTCAAGATGTTTAATACGTGTGCATGTTGACTTAATAGTACTTTACCCAAGTCTTAATAATCATATTCACAAATCTTAATAATAGTTTTCCCAATTGAATATACCCAGTAATATAAACTATTAAATTTATAGATGATCTCCAGAATTGATTATTTAGTCAAAATACTTTGGCATTCTCGCTGATTTCTTAATATCTGTTAGCTTCCTTCTATTAATTCTATTTACTAGTTTTGTCATTTCTTAAGGAAGATCAATTTTTCATTTTTCTTATATAAGGCTGGTACAGTTGCGATATTGCAATATTTACTGGTTTTGTCATTCCTTATGGATTGATCAATTTTTCATTTTCTTATATAAAGTTCATATTTACTGGTTTTTCCATTTCTTATGGGATGATCAAAATTTCATTTTCTTATATAAAGTTGCTATGTTAGCTTCCTTCTAATATATATATGAGGCTAGTACAATTTCATTTTTCTTCCTTCTGTTAGCTTCCTTCTATTCAATTTAGTTGTATTTTGTACCTTAAATAATTGTGAGGATTGCAGTTTAACTAGATTATTCTTACTTTTAGTTGCAATTTTACACTTAATCTGAGCTTGTTTCAGTTGGTACCTGTACTTGTTGCATGGATATGAGAGGATTATGTTTCTTGCAAGAACTATGAAACAGGCATGTATACGTATCAGCAATTTTGCAAATGCTGATACTGTGAAACACATATCAGCTGTTTCTAGACTGGTACACTGATGGAAAACCAAAGCACTCGGTGCAATTTTGTATGTATGATCCTGGGAAATTATTTATTTTTGTCATGCATTATATTTGTATGCATATGCTGCATTTTTTTTATCATTTGTATGGACTATATATTTTTAGAATAATTATCATCTCTGTTTTTAATAAGTAAGTTTAATTAATTAAACTAAATTATGTATAATATGTTGGAGAGGATGGTTACAAAAATGTGAGGGAGGAGGGTACTTAAGTCTTTATATACTACAATGTGAGAATAGAGGGTATTAAGTCTTCATTCTTAATTTTACTATCTTACCAAACAATTGATTTTTAATCCCCTCTCTCTTAAGGAAGGTTGACGAATAACCTCTAAAGAAGTAAGCTTAAACTGATCAATATGATGTCATTACATCTTTTTATACTAGAGGACACAAGTCGTAATAGTAAAACAAGTCTTGATACTACACAACAAGTTTTTATTTTCCGTATCATCTCTCTCATTTTTCCTCTCCCTCTCCTTCTTCCACTTCATATTCAGCTCTTATTTCATCTTGTAAATCTATTATTTGATTTATTTCAAATATGAGAAAGTAGAAACATATCGGGGTAGCATGGCAAGAAATCAAGGGGCAAAGCAAGTAGCACGATGGCGCTACACGGCGAGGCGGAGAGATCCGGATAGGGGCAGAGATGGGCCGTTGTGCAGTGAAATTTTATTTGAAAGAAGTTTTGAAATCGAGGAAGAAATTGTTTTCTTTTACAGAAAGATTTTTTCTACGGAAAGCCATTAGGAGTTAGGGGGTTGTTGGGGGGCCAAGATAATTTCTCTTTCCAATAAACAAAAACAAAAAAATGAGTATTTTTCCACTCAAAAAAGCATGCACCTAGTACAACATAAACTGTTAGTTCAAGTACCAAAAGGGACGAATTAAAGATAAACCATAGAATATTTTGAGAGGAACATTAAAAAAAAATATGGTTTAAAAACATACATGAATTATTAATTACATTTGTTTGTTTTTTTCCAATTACACTTATTTATTTAAGTGTCATGAATTTAGTACATTTTAATACTGATTTTTAATTTGCAGTTTTGATGGAGAAAATTCTAAGGGTTGAGCCACAAGTAAAGAAGATATATCTACTAGTAAGAGCACCAGACTCTGACTCAGCTAAGCAGCGTGTGCAATCTGAGGTTTGATTTTTCAATATATAACATATATAATAAGCTTGCAGGAATTTTCTTTCATTTTTAATGGAATATAGCTTTTGTACATACAATGAAAGTAACAGCACAAGCTAATTAAACATCTTAAATATGTATTAATATACGTTAAGTGGGAGGTACTTCATTCTTTTTAGACAAATAAACATACCAACAAGTACTAACATATTATTTCTATCATTATCATGAGATGATTGTTTATTTTTTCTGTTGTAAGTTCCAAATCTGATATATTGAGAGCGACATTATATTTAATATTAATTTGTACCACATCATGATCTAGATTATTAGCCACAGCTTCTTCTTTTTCTTTTCTTTTTAATCTTCCTAAATATGGAAATTGTGTGAGAAAGATACCTTTACAAAGTTTTCATATCCAAGGTACTTTTAGAAACCAGATTGCAGATAACAAATTAAGACCAACCATAGCTATCCCAATATATAATTAATACAACAAAAATATAGTTTAGAGATCGAGTCGTCTGTCATTGTCCCAAAGTATACTTCATGCATAGATATGATGTTTCCAAAAAAAAAAAAAAAACTTAAAGCTGTATTATTTAACAGAATCTCTCTAATTTATTTATAGGTGATTGGGAAGGAATTATTTAAGGATTTAAAAGAAGAACATGGCAAGGGGTACAACAAGTTCATGGAAGAAAAGATTTATCCAATTGCAGGAGATGTCATTTATGAAAATTTGGGAATTGAAAGTCCTCAAGTTGAGAATTTAATCAATGAAATTGACATAATTGTTAACAGTGCAGCTACTACAAACTTCTATGAGAGGTAACTATAATATTAAATAATTAAGACTTGTTATTATTTTAAAATAAAATTGTTAAACAGCATATACCAATTAATTAATGTTATTAATGAAATTATTATTACTTGTTTGTGCTTAGGTATGATGTTTCTTTAGATGTCAATACATTAGGAGCCAAGCATGTTTTGGAGTTTGCAAAGAAATGTGTTAACTTAAAGATGCTTCTTCATGTTTCAACTGGTAAGCACCAATTTATATCAATATTTCAGTTCCATTACCTTAAGAATTTTATTGCATGATTTAGATTTGACAAAGCTGCTACATAGTTTCTTTTAAACTATGTATCAAAAATATATATACAAAAGCCTCAAAAGTTGTATCTGAAGTAATAGCTAGGTAGATAATATATAAGGTGAGTTCAGAGAAACTGTGTTCAACAAAGAAATATTCTCTATATTTAATTCATATATGGGTATATGTCTATATTAAATACATATATGTGTATATGAACAGCATATGTTGCTGGGTTGCAAGAAGGTCTAATACAAGAGAAACCACTTAAAATGGGAGCAACATTGAATGGAAGCTCAAACTTAGATATCGAGTCGGAGCTCCTATTGGTCGAAGAAACAAAGAGAGAAGTCCAGCTGTCTGAGACTGATTCAATTAAAAGTACTGAGAAGTTAGAGAGAACCGCCATGAAAGAACTCGGCATCAAAAGGTTAGAATAATAGAATTGGTCTCGCAAAGGCGCCAACATCCTCATTAATTATATTTGTGTTTTATTTCTTTTTCTGTTTGTTATTCTTCTTTCTTTTCAATTACTATTCAGTAAAAAAAAAAATATATGCAAATATAGCAAATAAGTATTTTTTTATTTCTAGCACTATTAATATCATCTACAGTGAGATACATGCGTATTAACACTGAGCACAATATATGCATGGAACACAAGTTTGATTTGATGTTTCTACAACAGTTATTGAATGTAATTAATTATGTGAATTTACTTTTGGTATTTTAAAGGGCAAGGAAATTTGGATGGCCTAATACATATGTATTTACAAAAGCACTGGGTGAGATGGTACTAGGTCACATGAGAGGAGATGTACCTCTTGTTATCATAAGGCCTACTATTATTACTAGCTTGTACAAGGAACCCCTGCCTGGTTGGATGGAAGGGACCAGGTACCAATTTTTTTTCTCATTTATTATTTAAATTTTTTATTGGTTTTTGAAACAAATTAATAATCAGTAAAAAAAATTGCATTGATTGCAAGCACAACTGTTTACATGCAACAGTAAAAATGCTGAAAATTAAAAAAAAAATGAAAATAGGAATAATTATGGGTGTAATTCATGAAAAATTGTGATTAATTAATTTCTTGAACTGAAACAATTACTGTTTTTGTTACAGGACAATAGATAGCTTTATACTTGGATATGCAAAAGGAAACCTTTCGTGCTACCTAGCTGATCTTAAGGAGATTATGGATGTGGTTAGTTCATAATTTATTTAAGTAATTGATTGATCTATTCTCAAAGTTTTCAATGAAGAGCTTCAATTTTATGTACACATTCTCAAATGAGTGAGGCTATATTACTATGCATATATAGTGCGAATTGGTCCGTACTATGGATTAATATCTTCATTTTCAAAGTCCAACAGTCAATCTAAATATACTTGTAGATCAAATTTTACATTTTTTTACAAGTTTTAGTTTTTTTTAATAGGTAGACAATTACTTGATCTGAAAATTCTAGACCATTCAAAAGTACTAATTTTTCTACCTATCTAAAAAATAGTTAAAAAATTCTAAAAAATGTAAAATTTAGTATGCAAGTACATTTTCATATGAAGATCATGTTAAACTGTTCAAATCAACTATTTGTATTTTGAAAATGAATATATTGATCTATAGTAAAGCAATCCGCTTGTACTTAGTACCATATAGAGGTGCTATCTTTACTCGATTACCTGGTCACGATCCGGTACTGAACCGGGTACCAATCCGGATCCAACTAATTTGGATAGGATATGGTTTTCAAATATAACCGGTTAAATTATGGATAATGTTACAAAATTAATACGTAAATATCTGAAGCGGAATAGATATTATACTAGATAGGATATGGGTTTGATTTAATTATCCGACCCATAACCGAACCCGACC
Organism: Carex arenaria; assembly: GCA_964058825.1. NCBI lineage: Eukaryota > Viridiplantae > Streptophyta > Magnoliopsida > Poales > Cyperaceae > Carex > Carex arenaria. Next base: position 94,540 of record CAXKVW010000870.1, read on the forward strand.
CCATATCCATATAAATTCCCAACACAATGCTAATACAATTATTTATAATTAATTAATATAAAATCATAGATTAATAACTATGAAAAGGCAAACACCATAGTATTTTTTCGGAAACAAATATTTATTTTAGTAAGCTATACATACTAGCTAGAAAGATACCGAAAGTTTTCTTCTTTTAATATTTGACATGCAAAATTATATAAAAGATAAGGAATATCTTGTCCAATATCCAATATGATTCAACAAGTTCGTCTTTCATTCAAGGATTCAAGAAAAATGAAACGATCTGATCTAATCAATGCATAGATCATTTTGATTCCATTAGAAATAGCTTGATTGATTTACAAAGCAAATGAAAATTTATGAATGCAGATACCAGGAGACATGGTGGTGAATGCCATGATAGCAGCAATTGTGATGCATTCTAGAGAGGATGCCGAGACGATATACCATATCAGCTCTTCTATGAGAAACCCGGTACGGTACGTCACATTCGTACAGTGCCTGTACCGATACTTCAGAGAGAACCCTCGCATAGGAAAGAATGGCATTACAATCGGATTTAATCTAGTGCACGTCTTTAGCACTGTCAGTGCTTTCAAGGCATACATGACTCTTCGGTACAAGCTTCCTTTGGAGGTTCATTTCTTCTTTCTTAATCAATTGCTATATTTATTTGAAAAAAAAAAACAATAGAATGCTTGTTACTGTATTTGGAGCTTCTGTTTGCAAATTACAACAAATTATTTAAGTGAAAATTTCAAATAAAACCAAAATTACTTCTCTCTTAATCAATTGTTACATTTACTTGACAAAACAATAGAATTTTTGTGACTGTGTTTGAAACAACTGTTAGCAAATTACAACAAATTCTTTTAGTGAAAATTTCAAGTAGCAACCAAAATTTCTTCTTAATTTCTTAATCAATTTATATATTATTTGGAAAGACACAAAAGAATGTTTAGTTGTGACTGTATTTGGAACTTGGGTTAGCAAATAACAGCAAGTTCATTTAGTGAGATTTCAAATAACTACCAAAATTTTTGAAATATTTTTTAAATCTAACAACCACAATTTTTGTATGATTTACAAATCCCAGTTAACCACTGAAAAAGTTTGGGGCTGTCTTCGGGTTTATCAGCAAATATGATAATATTTGGGGTTGTCTGCATAAATGATCCCAATGTTCATATCAACATGATGTATAAGCACAGAGTTTTACATAAGGCTTCCTAATTGAGCAACAGAAATACCATATATCATGAAAAGTTAACATTTGCAATATGGCCATCTAAAAAAAATTGTTTTTTTTTCCTTTTTGAGTTCACTAGTTACTAATTGGTGCTTTGTTGCAGGCATTGCACATAGTAAACTTGCTATTGTTCGGGAAATTTTCACACCGGTACAATGAATTAAGCCGGCAGTACCAGTACATTATGCATCTTGTTGACCTCTATTCCCCCTATACCTTTTTCAGAGGACGGTACGCATTTCTACCACCGAATTATAATTCATAATTTATTCAAATAAAATAGCATGGAGCACTTCAAAAATCATATGTCAACTATTATTTTGCATCAGTGCTAATACAAGTTTCCTTTTTTTAATTTAAGCTTTGATGACATGAACTTGCAAAGGCTGAAGCTTGCGATCGAAAAGGACATGACAGATGCGCAACTTTTCTGTTTTGACCCAAAAATCATCGATTGGGGCAGCTACTTTCACCTAACTCACATCCCTGGAGTCCTTAAGTTTCTCCCCAAGTGAATTACTGTAAACACCATTTATAATTTATGATGTCCCAAGAATTTATGGATATATTATTTTCTTGAAATTCTCATTTTTTTTTTATTTGGGTTCTTTTAATTTCATGTTAATGTATTCTTTGATGTTTTTTCATCAGGAATCACTATTACTAATGTATGGTGTCCCAAGAATTTAATTCTAATGCAATATTATTTGTGTGAATCTTTTGGTAGGATTTGTTTGAAGGGTATTATTTGAGATCATAACAACTGTCCTTCCATAGAAATAGCGAAAACATTTATAATTTAATTTTTAAATTAAGCAATATTTTTTAAATATCAATAAATATTCCATAGAAATTAGATGTACTTATTTTGAATTAAGTCACCAACCATAGAAAAATGAACGCTGCTGTATTATAAATGCGGCGAGAAATTGCTTTGAAAATATGTTAGGCCCTAAAAAATTCATCATAATTGGGCCTTCTAAAGCAGCTTGGATTGTACAGAAATAGAACTATGGCCTAGTAAAATTAGACAAGCCCAAGTTAAGAGATAAGAATTACAAGGGACTAGCATAAATCAGGTAAAACAACTCGTAGCTTGTGGCTCGTGGTTCATTCGAGATCGGTTCAGAAAAAAAAAATCATAATTAGCTCAGCTGACTCGGTTCGTTTCTCAGCTAGTTACAATAAGAGCTTAAGCTCTTTTCTATTTTTTTTATATCACTTTTCGTGCCTATGATGAGAGGATGGAGAGCAGTTTGGGTCCGATGTCCATCGGACTCAAACTGAGTTCGATGGGTTCTATAACCGTCCGATTCGCTTTAATATCTGTGCGCGTCATCTTAATATCCGTGCTCACGGATCTTAAAGCGGATCAAACCCAAAAAAAATAGAAAAGAGCTTAAGCTCCTATTGTTACTAGCTGAGAATCCATCGGACTTAAATTTGAGTCTGATGGACATCGGAGCTAAACTGCTCCCGAGAGGATGAATCTCGTTTGAAAAAAAAAATCTCAACTCATGATCTTTGCGCGACTCATAGCACCAAAGTAGAGAAAATCTTTGATCTATGCTGCTCACAACATGAACGAGTTGTTGGCGAAGTGGCTCGACTCTACTCATTTATAGTCATAAAAACAACTAAAGGTGAGAACCACATATCTTGCATAGATAGTGATATATCTTGTCTCTTTACAAAGATATGCATGTTTAAATTCTCTAAGAAATATCTGAAAAAAAAATTGATATCGGAACTAACAAAAACTCCAATTTCCAAAAAAAAAAAAAAAAACAAGTGAGGATGAGTTAATTTAGTTAGAGGTAGATCTCTAGTCTCTAAAGAACAAGTGTTCTCAGAAAGAGACATGATAATAAAATTATTTTGAATTTAAAGTATATTTTTATGAGGAGGGCCCAAATCAACATCTTTATGTTCAATTTTAAAGCTGAAACAGATGATTCGAACCGCTAAATATGATACCAAGTTAAAATATGACTGGAGACCAAATTTTATATTTTTTGGAAATTTTTTTACTATTTTTTAAGATATGTACAAAACTATTGTTTCGATGGTCCACAATTTTCTAAAAACAGTGATTTTGTACTTATCTTAAAATATAGTAAAAACTTTCCAAAAAAATATAAAATTTGATCTCCAATCATATTTTAACGTGGATATCATGTTGAGCAGTTTGAATCGTCTATTTGAACTTTGAAATTGAAAGTAAAAATGTTGAGATACGATTGAAGCATGAAGCAATGGACCATTTGATCCCTCCTCTATTTTTATACTTTTTTTCTCCCAAAAAGATAATAGGTTAAGATAATCCCAAATTATCTTGTTAAAATTGTCTTTATCCCATTAAAATCCAACCAGTTTTACATGAGTACATGACTATGCTAAAATTATCCTTGGCTATTTTTCTCCAATAAATAACATTAATTAGGTGACTAAAAGAAAACTAACGCATAATACCAAAGGATTCATTTCATACCACTATCTCTTAATTGTACAATGAATATATTGTAAAACAACTCTCCGTTGTATCGATATATAAGACATAAAAATATCTATATTTGTGTTATTTTGAGAAGAAATTGAAGATCAAATCATTTAACTGTCTAATATTAGCATTAATTTTGTTATTGTAAGACATAGTTAGAACTTTAGACAATAAACTAAATGTCAAACCATACAATTCAATTATTCAACACATAAAAACATCAACATTAGTACTATCTTATAAAAATTATCATTATATATATAGAGAGGCTGGCTAATATACAATCGATTGTTCCTGAGCTCCCGTGCAACCAAGTCGTTTTCCGATTTTCAAAGTCCAAATGGTCAATTTAAACCGTTAGATATGATCTCTATATTAAAATTTACTTGGAGACCAAATTTTATATTTTTTGGAATTTTTTTACTATTTATTAAGTCACTTTGAAAATCGCTGATCCAACGGTGACTTAATCAAACAATAAAAACAGAAGCCACCGTTGAATCAGCGATTTTCAAAGTAGCTTAATAAATAGTAAAAAAATTTCAAAAAATGTAAAATTTGGTCTCCAAGTACATTTTAATATAGATATCACATCTAACGGTTTAGATCGACCGTTTGGACTTTGAAAATCAGAAAATGACTTGATTGCACGGGAGCTCAGGAACAATCGATTGTATATTAGCCAACCTCTATATATATAGACACACACACATACTTTCATTCAAGAGTTTGATCTAAGTTATCTATCAAACAAAGAAGATTTAATATATAACAATATGATCACTCGATTCATAGTTACATTCTACCTCTATTTATATTTTTTATATTAGAAAACTCATTTCTTAAAAGTAAATAGAGGATTTTTAATGTGATTTTTAGTATAATTTAGTAATCAACCAACCTAATATATGAATATTTAGTTAGTAAAATTTTAATTAATTGGACATTTAAAGCATGTCAAACTCTCCATTGTGTTTTTTTTCTTGCATAAAATATGACACAGAACTCGGGAAATATTCAGTTTTTACAGTCTTATTTGAAATTTATCATGAGATCGTATCGCATTGCTACTCTAAAAAAAATTGGATCTACTAAAATTCTAGACCATTCAAAAGTAGTGGTTTCTTATCTACTTCAAAAATTGTAAAAAATATAAAATTTATTTTGCAATTATATTTTTATACAAAAATAATATTGAACGGTTCATATGAACTATTTAAATTTTAGATATATATACCAATACGTGCTATGCAAAGTGCCATAGCCTCATTGAAGAAGAGTAATAATATAGCAATTTCACAGGGTGTAACATGTAAATATTTGTCAAAGGTCTTTGAACAAAATCTCATCCAAAGTTTGGTCAAACCGTCTGATTCATGTTAAGAGTTGTGCAAGTATATTTAAAATTAAATAAATTTTGAATGACCCGTAAATCTAAACAGTCCGTGTGAATTTTAACACGGAACGACTGGTTTAGGACTAATTTTGGATGAAATTTTGTCATAAAAGTCTTCTCACAAAAGGTATAATTTGGTATATACCATATACTAAAAGTAGAGTATTCTTGATTGAAATCAGGGGCGAAACTAGAAAATTGAGATAGGAGGCGCTAGATAAATAAGTGTTGTGTAATTTAATTTTATGAGAGGAACTAATAGTTTTTATAAAAATTAACAATTTTAAAGGATAAAATTAACAAATTCAATTAATAATAGGGGTGCTTAGCACCTTTTTGAGTATACATTCTTCCGCCCCTGATTGAAATAATCTCCTCCTGTTAATTTGCTAAGGTCTGACTAAAAAGAACTTGTTTTTTGCTCCATGATGCCTCCATCTGTCTTGTAAATTTGAGAAAATAATTATTAGGTGAATTTTTACAAGTCATATCATTGCTATTAACATTAATTAGGAATCATTAGACACGGTTAATCATATAATTGGTAAACTAAAAGGTAGCTTTTAGATGCTATATGTATTGTATGATCTCTACAATTACAGATATTGATTCTTAATGAAATCGGTGGAATTTATCCACTTCTATCAAAAAAATGATATGTGGCATGTTAGCATTTTGGTAAATCTTATATGATTGCTGAACTAAAAAGTGTATTTTAGTTGCTATATGGAATATATGTTAGCATTTTGGCAAATTAATAATATGATTGGTAAACTAAAAGCATCTTTTGAATACTATATGGCATGCTGGCAGTTTGGTGGTAAGCTTAATGCCACCTAAAACATTTCGTAGCATTTAAGCTTGAGTATAAAATGGTAGAAGTCTTAATTTATTACTTGCACTCAAAATTAATCCTTCTCTATCATCATTTGCTCTTTTTTAATAGAAAATAACTGTAGAAGTAGGACTTAGGAGTATAATTATCAATTCTCAGCTGGTACTCTCTCCTAGCTACAAGGGCTATATATAAAGCACCCCAACATCCTTCTCTTGAATTCCTCAAACACAGCCATCCATCTCTGCTCTCTTCTCTCTCTTCTCTCTACTCTCTTCTCCCTTCACTCTTTTTCTCTTCTTCTCTCTCTATCTATGACCGAACAAAGATTGATGGATCAAGGAAGTAAAATAGCAGGTTACTTCAAAGGAAAGAGCATTCTTATCACTGGCTCAACTGGTTTTCTAGGCAAGAGTATGTATTTATATATCTCTCTAGCTCTATCTGATACATATTATTCCTAGCTAGTGTATATAGTGATCACCAAGTTGTATCGTTCATAGAACATTATTTCTTTTAATGAATTTTAGATTTTTTTTTAATTGCACCATTTTTAATGCATGCAAGATAAATTTTGCATAGATATTTAATACGTATGTATACATGTATGCGCATGTTTAATACATATACTATTATATGTATATGTATACGTGTGCATGTGTGCCTTCAAATTAAGATGTTTAATACGTGTGCATGTTGACTTAATAGTACTTTACCCAAGTCTTAAAAGTTCTTTTCACAAGTCTTAATAGTCATCTTCACAAATCTTAATAATAGTTTTCCCAATTGAATATATACCCAGCAATATAAACTATTAAATTTATAGATGATCTCCAGAATTGATTATTTAGTCAAAATACTTTGGCATTCTCACTGATTTCTTAATATCTGTTAGCTTCCTTCTATTAATTCTATTTACTAGTTTTGTCATTTCTTACGGATAGATCAATTTTTCATTTTTCTTATTATATAAGGCTAGTACAGTTGCGATATTGCAATATTTACTGGTTTTTTCATTTTCTTATATAAAGTTCATATTTACTGGTTTTTCCATTTCTTATGGGATGATCAAAATTTCATTTTCTTATATAAAGTTGCTATGTTAGCTTCCTTCTAATATATGAGGCTAGTACAAATTCATTTTTCTTCCTTCTGTTAGCTTCCTTCTTCTATTCAATTTAGTTGTATTTTGTAGCTTAAATAATTGTGAGGATTGCAGTTTAACTAGATTATTCTTATTTTTAGTTGCAATTTTACACTTAATCTGAGCTTGTTTCAGTTGGTACCTGTACTTGTTGCATGGATATGAGAGGATTATGTTTCTTGAAAGAACTATGAAACAGGCATGTATACGTATCAGCAATTTTGCAAATGCTGATACTGTGATACACATATCAGCTGTTTCTAGACTGGTACACTGATGGAAAACCAAAGCACTCGGTGCAATTTTGTATGTATGATCCTGGGAAATTATTTATTTTTGTCATGCATTATATTTGTATGCATATGCTGCATTTTTTTTATCATTTGTACGTATGGACTATTTTTAGAATAATTATCATCTCTGTTTTTAATAAGTTTAATTAATTACACTAAATTATGTATAATATGTTGGAGAGGATGGTTACAAAAATGTGAGGGAGGAGAGTACTTAAGTCTTCATTCTTAATTTTACTATCTTACCAAACAATTGATTTTTAATCCCCTCTCTCTTAAGGAAGGTTGACGAATAACCTCTAAAGAAGTAAGTTTAAATTGATCAATATGATGTCATTACATCTTTTTATACTAGAGGACACAAGTCTTGATACTACACACAACAAGTTTTTATTTTCCGTATCATCTCTCTCATTTTCCCTCTCCCTCTCCTTCTTCCACTTCATATTCAGCTCTTATTTCATCTTGTAAATCTATTATTTCAAATATGAGAAAGTAGAAAGATATCGGGGTATCACAACGAGAAATCATGGGGAAAAGCAAGTATCACGACGGCACTACACAGCGAGGCAGAGAGATCCGGGTAGAGATGGGAACCGTCGTGCAGTGAAATTTGATTTGAAAGAAGTTTTGAAATCGAGGAAGAAATTGTTTTATTTTACGGAAAGTTTCTTTTTATGGAAAACCATTAGGAGTTGGGGGGTTGTTGGGGGATTTGAGTTGGGGGGCCTAGATAATTTCTCTTTCCAATAATAAAAAACAAAAAAATGAGTATTTTTCCACTCAAAAAAGCATGCACCTAGTACAACATAAACTGTTAGTTCAAGTGCCAAAAGGGACGAATTAAAGATAAACCATAGAATATTTTGAGAGGAACATAAAAAAAATATGGTTCAAAAACATACATGAATTATTAATTACATTTATTTGTTTTTTCCAATTACACTTATTTATTTAAGTGCCATGAATTTAGTACATTTTAATACTGATTTTTAATTTGCAGTTTTGATGGAGAAAATTCTAAGGGTTGAGCCACAAGTAAAGAAGATATATCTACTAGTAAGAGCACCAGACTCTGACTCAGCTAAGCAGCGTGTGCAATCTGAGGTTTGATTTCATTTGATTTTTCAATATATAACATATATAATATGCTTGCAGGAATTTTCTTTCATTTTTCATGGAATATAGCTTGTGTACATACAATGAAAGTAACAGCACAAGCTAATTAAACATCTTAAATATGTATTAATATACGTTAAGTGGGAGGTACTTCATTCTTTTTAGACAAATAAACATACCAACAAGTACTAACATATTATTTCTATCATTATCATGAGATGATTGTTTATTTTTTCTGTTGTAAGTTCCAAATCTGATATATTGAGAGCGACATTATATTTAATATTAATTTGTACCACATCATGATCTAGATTATTAGCCACAGCTTCTTCTTCTTCTTCTTTTTTTTTTTTTGAATCTTCCTAAATGGAAATTGTGTGAGAAAGATACCTTTACAAAGTTTTCATATCCAAGGTACTTTTAGAAACAAGATTGCAGATAACAAATTAAGACCAACCATAGCTATCCCAATATATAATTAATACAACAAAAATATAGTTTAGAGATCGAGTCGTCTGTCATTGTCCCAAAGTATACTTCATGCATAGATATGATGTTACCAAAAAAAAAAAAAAAACTTAAAGCTGTATTATTTAACAGACTCTCACTAATTTATTTATAGGTGATTGGGAAGGAATTATTTAAGGATTTAAAAGAAGAACATGGCAAGGGGTACAACAAGTTCATGGAAGAAAAGATTTATCCAATTGCAGGAGATGTCATTTATGAAAATTTGGGAATTGAAAGTCCTCAAGTTGAGAATTTAATCAATGAAATTGACATAATTGTTAACAGTGCAGCTACTACAAACTTCTATGAGAGGTAACTATAATATTAAATAATTAAGACTTGTTATTATTTTAAAATAAAATTGTTAAACAGCATATACCAATTAATTAATGTTATTAATGAAATTATTATTACTTGTTTGTGCTTAGGTATGATGTTTCTTTAGATGTCAATACATTAGGAGCCAAGCATGTTTTGGAGTTTGCAAAGAAATGTGTTAACTTAAAGATGCTTCTTCATGTTTCAACTGGTAAGCACCAAATTTATATCAATATTTCTGTTAATTTTATTGCATGATTTAGCTGTGACAAAGTTGCTACATAATTTTCTTTTAAACTATGTAAAAAAAATATACAAAAGCCTCAAAAGTTATATCTGAAGTAATTGCTAGGTAGATAATATAACGTGAGTTCAGAGAAATTGTGTTAAACAAAGAACTATTTCCTATATTTAATACATATATGTGTATATGTGTATATGAACAGCATATGTTGCTGGGTTGCAAGAAGGTCTAATACAAGAGAAACCACTTAAAATGGGAGCAACATTGAATGGAAGCTCGAACTTAGATATCGAGTCGGAGCTCCGATTGGTCGAAGAAACAAAGAAAGAAGTCCAGTTGTCTGAGACTGATTCAGTTAAAAGTACTGAGAAGTTAGAGAGAACCGCCATGAAAGAACTCGGCATCAAAAGGTTAGAATAATAGAATTGGTCTTGCAAAGGCGCCAACAACCTCATTAATTATATTTGTGTTTTATTTCTTTTTCTCTTTGTTATTCTTCTTTCTTTTCAATTACTATTCAGTAAAAAAAAAATATGCAAACATAGCAAATAAGTATTTTTTATTTCTAGCACTATTAATATCATCTACAGTGAGATACATGCGTATTAACACTGAGCACAATATATGCATGGAACACAAGTTTGATTTGATGTTTCTTCAACAGTTATTGAATTATGTGAATTTACTTTTTGTATTTTAAAGGGCAAGGAAATATGGATGGCCAAATACATATGTATTTACAAAAGCACTGGGTGAGATGGTACTAGGTCACATGAGAGGAGATGTACCTCTTGTTATCATAAGGCCTACTATTATTACTAGCTTGTACAAGGAACCCCTGCCTGGTTGGATGGAAGGGATCAGGTATACCAATTTATCTCTCATTTATTATTTAATTTTTTTATTGGTTTTTGAAACAAATTAATAATCAGCCAAAAAAAATTTCATTGATTGCAAGCACAACTGGATTTACATGCAACAGTAAAAATGCTGAAAATTAAAAAAAAAATGAAAATAGGAATAATTATGGGTGTAATTCATGAAAAATTGTGATTAATTAATTTGTTGAACTGAAACAATTACTGTTTTTGTTACAGGACAATAGATAGCTTTATACTTGGATATGCAAAAGGAAACCTTTCGTGCTACCTAGCTGATCTTAAGGAGATTATGGATGTGGTTAGTTCATAATTTATTTAAGTAATTGATTGATCTATTCTCAAAGTTTTCAATGAAGAGCTTCAATTTTATGTACACATTCTCAAATGAGTGAGGCTATATTACTATGCATATATAGTGCGAATTGGTCCGTACTATGGATTAATATCTTCATTTTCAAAGTCCAACAGTCAATCTAAATATACTTGTAGATCAAATTTTACATTTTTTTACAAGTTTTAGTTTTTTTTAATAGGTAGACAATTACTTGATCTGAAAATTCTAGACCATTCAAAAGTACTAATTTTTCTACCTATCTAAAAAATAGTTAAAAAATTCTAAAAAATGTAAAATTTAGTATGAAAGTACATTTTCATATGAAGATCATGTTGAACTGTTCAAATCGACTATTTGTATTTTGAAAATGAATATATTGATCTATAGTAAAGCAATCCGCTTGTACTTAGTACCATATAGAGGTGCTATCTTTACTCGATTACCTGGTCACGATCCGGTACTGAACCGGGTACCAATCCGGATCCAACTAATTTGGATAGGATATGGTTTTGAAATATAACCGGTTAAATTATGGATAATGTTACAAAATTAATACGTAAATATCTGAAGAGGAATAGATATTATACTAGATAGGATATGGGTTTGATTTAATTATCCGACCCATAACCGAACCCGACCCCATATCCATATAAATTCCCTACACAATGCTAATACAATTATTTATAATTAATTAATATAAAATCATAGATTAATAACTATGAAAAGGCAAACACCATAGTATTTTTTCGGAAACAAATATTTATTTTAGTAAGCTATACATACTAGCTAGAAAGATACCGAAAGTTTTCTTCTTTTACTATTTGACATGCAAAATATATAAAAGATAAGGAATATCTTGTCCAATATCCAATATGATACAAGTTCGTCTTTCATTCAAGTAAAGGATTCAAGAAAAATGAAACGATCTGATCTAATCAATGCATAGATCATTTTGATTCCATTAGAAATAGCTTGATTGATTTACAAAGCAAATGAAAATTTATGAATGCAGATACCAGGAGACATGGTGGTGAATGCCATGATAGCAGCAATTGTGATGCATTCTAGAGAGGATGCCGAGACGATATACCATATCAGCTCTTCTATGAGAAACCCGGTACAGTACGTCACATTCTTACAGTGCCTGTACCGATACTTCAGAGAGAACCCTCGCATAGGAAAGAATGGCATTACAATCGGATTTAATCTAGTGCACGTCTTTAGCACTGTCAGTGCTTTCAAGGCATACATGACTCTTCGGTACAAGCTTCCTTTGGAGGTTCATTTCTTCTTTCTTAATCAATTGCTATATTTATTTGAAAAAAAAAAACAATAGAATGCTTGTTACTGTATTTGGAGCTTCTGTTTGCAAATTACAACAAATTATTTAAGTGAAAATTTCAATTAACAACCAAAATTAATTCTCTCTTAATCAATTGTTATATTTACTTGACAAAACAATAGAATTTTTATGACTGTGTTTGAAACTACTGTTAGCAAATTACAACAAATTATTTTAGTGAAAATTTCAAGTAGCAACCAAAATTTCTGCTTTCTTAATCAATTTATATATTATTTGGAAAGACACAAAAGAATGTTTAGTTGTGACTGTATTTGGAACTTGGGTTAGCAAATAACAGAAAGTTCATTTAGTGAGATTTCAAATAACAACCAAAATTTTTGAAATATTTTTTAAATCTAACAACCACAATTTTTGTATGATTTACAAATCCCAGTTAACCACTGAAAAAGTTTGGGGCTGTCTTCGGGCTTATCAGCAAATATGATAATATTTGGGGTTGTCTGCATAAATGATCCCAATGTTCATATCAACATGATGTATAAGCACAGAGTTTTACATAAGGCTTCCTAATTGAGCAACAGAAATATCATATATCACGAAAAGTTAACATTTGCAAAATGGCCATCTAAAAAAAAATTGTTTTTTTTTCTTTTTGAGTTCACTAGTTACTAATTGGTGCTTTGTTGCAGGCATTGCACATACTAAACTTGCTATTGTTCGGGAAATTTTCACACCGGTACAATGAATTAAGCCGGCAGTACCAGTACATTATGCATCTTGTTGACCTCTATTCCCCCTATACCTTTTTCAGAGGACGGTACGCATTTCTACCACCGAATTATAATACATAATTTATTCAAATAGAATAGCATGGAGCAATTCAAAAATCATATATCAACTATTATTTTGCATCAGTGCTAACACAAGTTTCTTTTTTTTTTAATTTAAGCTTTGATGACATGAACTTGCAAAGGCTGAAGCTTGCGATCGAAAAGGACATGACAGATGCGCAACTTTTCTGTTTTGACCCAAAAATCATCGATTGGGGCAGCTACTTTCACCTAACTCACATCCCTGGAGTCCTTAAGTTTCTCCCCAAGTGAATTACTGTAAACACCATTTATAATTTATGATGTCCCAAGAATTTATGGATATATTATTTTCTTGTAAACTGTTGAAATTCTCATTTTTTATTTGGGTTCTTTTAATTTCATGTTAATGTATTCTTTGATGTTTTTTCATCAGTAATCACTATTACTAATGTATGGTGTCCCAAGAATTTAATTATAATGCAATATTATTTGTGTGAATCTTTTGGTAGGATTTGTTTGAAGGGTATTATTTGAGATCATAACAACTGTCCTTCCATAGAAATAGCGAAAACATTTATAATTTAATTTTTAAATTAAGCAATATTTTTTAAATATCAATAAATATTCCATAGAAATTAGATGTACTTATTTCGAATTAAGTCACCAACCATAGAAAAATGAACGCTGCTGTATTATAAACGCGGCAAGAAATTGCTTTGAAAATGTGTTAGGCCCAAAAAATTCATCATAATTGGGCCTTCTAAAGCAGCTTGGATTGTACAGAAATAGAACGGCCTAGTAAAATTAGACAAGCCCAAGTTAAGAGATGAGAATAGCAAGGGACTAGCATAAATCAGGTAAAACAACTCGTAACTTGTGTCTCGTAGCTCATACGAGATCAGTTCAGAAAAAAATTTCGTAATTAGCTCAGCTGACTCGGTTCGTTTCTCAGCTAGTTACAATAAGAGCTTAAACTCTTTTCTATTTTTTTTATATCACTTTTCGTGCCTATGATGAGAGGATGGAGAGCAGTTTGGGTCCGATGTCCATCGGACTCAAACTGAGTTCGCTGGGTTCTATAACCGTCCGATTCGCTTTAATATCTGTGCGCGTCATCTTAATATCCGTGCTCACGGTTCTTAAAGCGGATCGAACCCAAAAAAAATAGAAAAGAGCTTAAGCTCCTATTGTTACTAGCTGAGAATCCATCGGACCTAAATTTGAGTCTGATGGACATCGGAGCTAAACTGCTCCCGAGAGGATGAATCTCGTTTGAAAAAAAAAATCTCAACTCATGATCTTTGCGCGACTCATAGCACCAAAGTAGAGAAAATCTTTGATCTATGCTGCTCACAACATGAACGAGTTGTTGGCGAAGTGGCTCGACTCTACTCATTTATAGTCATAAAAACAACTAAAGGTGAGAACCACATATCTTGCATAGATAGTGATATATCTTGTCTCTTTACAAAGATATGCATGTTTAAATTCTCTAAGAAATATCTGAAAAAAAAATTGATATCGGAACTAACAAAAACTCCAATTTCCAAAAAAAAAACAAGTGAGGATGAGTTAATTTAGTTAGAGGTAGATCTCTAGTCTCTAAAGAACAAGTGTTCTCAGAAAGAGACATGATAATAAAATTATTTTGAATTTAAAGTATATTTTTATGAGGAGGGCCCAAATCAACATCTTTATGTTCAATTTTAAAGCTCAAACAGCTGATTCGAACCGCTAAATATGATACCAAGTTAAAATATGACTGGAGACCAAATTTTATATTTTTTGGAAATTTTTTTACTATTTTTTAAGATATGTACAAAACTATTGTTTCGATGGTCCACAATTTTCTAAAAAACAGTGATTTTGTACTTATCTTAAAATATAGTAAAAACTTTCCAAAAAAATATAAAATTTGATCTCCAATCATATTTTAACGTGGATATCATGTTGAGCAGTTTGAATCGTCTATTTGAACTTTGAAATTGAAAGTAAAAATGTTGAGATACGATTGAAGCATGAAGCAATGGACCATTTGATCCCTCCTCTATTTTTATACTTTTTTTCTCCCAAAAAGATACTAGGTTAAGATAATCCCAAATTATCTTGTTAAAATTGTCTTTATCCCATTAAAATCCAACCAGTTGTACATGAGTACATGACTATGCTAAAATTATCCTTGGCTATTTTTCTCCAATAAATAACATTAATTAGGTGACTAAAAGAAAACTAACGCATAAATACCAAAGGATTCATTTCATACCACTATCTCTTAATTGTACAATGAATATATTGTAAAACAACTCTCCGTTGTATCGATATATAAGACATAAAAATATCTATATTTGTGTTATTTTGAGAAGAAATTGAAGATCAAATCATTCAACTGTCTAATATTAGCATTAATTTTGTTATTGTAAGACATAGTTAGAACTTTAGACAATAAACTAAATGTCAAACCATACAATTCAATTATTCAACACATAAAAACATCAACATTAGTACTATCTTATAAAAATTATCATTATATATATAGAGAGGCTGGCTAATATACAATCTATTGTTCCTGAGCTCCCGTGCAACCAAGTCGTTTTCCGATTTCCAAAGTCCAAACGGTCAATTTAAACCGTTAGATATGATCTCTATATTAAAATTTACTTGGAGACCAAATTTTATATTTTTTGGAATTTTTTTACTATTTATTAAGTCACTTTGAAAATCGCTGATCCAACGGTGACTTAATCAAACAATAAAAACAGAAGCCACCGTTGGATCAGCGATTTTCAAAGTAGCTTAATAAATAGTAAAAAAATTTCAAAAAATGTAAAATTTGGTCTCCAAGTACATTTTAATATAGATATCACATCTAACGGTTTAGATCGACCGTTTGGACTTTGAAAATCAGAAAATGACTTGATTACACGGGAGCTCAGGAACAATCGATTGTATATTAGCCAACCTCTATATATATAGACACACACACATACTTTCATTCAAGAGTTTGATCTAAGTTATCTATCAAACAAAGAAGATTTAATATATAACAATATGATCACTCGATTCATAGTTACATTCTACCTCTATTTATATTTTTTATATTAGAAAACTCATTTCTTAAAAGTAAATAGAGGATTTTTAATGTGATTTTTAGTATAATTTAGTAATCAACCAACCTAATACATGAATATTTAGTTAGTAAAATTTTAATTAATTGGACAGTTAAAGCATGTCAAACTCTCCATTGTGTTTTTTTTTCTTGCATAAAATATGACACAGAACTCGGGAAATATTCAATTTTTACAGTCTTATTTGAAATTTATCATGAGATCGTATGGCATTGCTACTCTAAAAAAAATTGGATCTACTAAAATTCTAGACCATTCAAAAGTAGTGGTTTCTTATCTACTTCAAAAATTATAAAAAATATAAAATTTATTTTGCAATTACATTTTTATACAAAGATAATATTGAACGGTTGATATGAACTATTTAAATTTTAGATGTAGAAACCAATACGTGCTATGCAAAGTGCCATAGCCTCATTGAAGAAGAGTAATAATATAGCAATTTCACAGGGTGGAACATGTAAATATTTGTCAAAAACTACAAGCTAGCAATTGGTATCTGAAAAGTGAAAAGAAACCAGGCATCTAAACAGCGGTACTGCCTCTTAGAGAAAGCCCCTACTTTTTCTTAATCCAACGACTGACATTAATCCATTAGAATATCCAACGGCTAATAAAAGACACCTTTAAGTTACTCCGTATTAACAGAGTGGTTTTCACTTCATGCAGACTATAGAATCAAATAGGATTGATACGCTACATGAAGCTAAAATTGCTCTGTTAAATCTTTGCCCTAACCAGGCATATTTCAGAACAGCGGTACTGCCTCTTAAAAAGTAGGGGTGTAAATGGATAGAATATTATCTGATTTTGTTTGGATTCGAATCCACAAAATTACTTAAATTATTTGATTCGTATCTATAAAATTAAAATGGATAAAAATATAGTAAGATTTTTAATTATTTGTATCTGACCGTTTACATCCCTAAACCACAACAAATGTACTCTATGTTGTTAATTTGATTTATTAAATTGCATATACATACGAATGATTTATTAAACTGCATACATATATATTGTGATAAACAATATAACACTATTACAAAATTAATAACTATTTTTTTGATAATATGATATATGTTTTGTAACCAACAAACTTATTATGAAAAATATTAGATCTAATTAATTAATGAAAAAATTATATATACTTAGATGTTATTCTTTACTAGAATGGACATTGGTAATTTATTTTTAATTATCCGAATTATATTCATATCCGTATTGGTAACCGTCTGATATTTGATTTGTATATGTATCCGTTTTCGAGACTATCTGTATTCGTATCTGTATTCAAAAAGAAAATATTGGATAAGGATACGATTTGACCACTATTCGATATCTGACCATTTACACCCCTATTAGAAAGTCTACCTTTTCTTAATCCAACCTCATGCTACAGAATAAAATATGATTCTTGCGCTGCATGAAGATAAAATTGCTCTGTTCAGTTCATTACCCCAATTCCAGATTTCCAGTCTCTGATCTGAACCAGTCTTCAATGAATCAAAACAGCGGTACTGTCTCTACCTTTTCTTAATCCAACGACTGACATTAATCCATTCGAATATCCAACCGCTAATAAGAAATCTCAAAAGTACAAAGTTACATAATACCTTTAAGTTACTCCGCATTAACAGAGTAGTTTCACTTCATGCTGAAAATAGACTAGAGAATCAAATATGATTCATGCGCTGCATGTAGCTAAAATTACTCTGTTAAAATCTTTGCTCCAATTCCTGTCTCTACCATTTCTTAATCCAATGACTGACATTAATCCATTCGACAATCCAACGGCTAATAAAAATCTAAAAAGTACAAAATTACAAAATACCTTTTTAAGTTGCGCCGTATGATTCATGGCGCTGCATGACGCCAAAATTGCTCTATTTTCTCAATCTTTGCCCCAATTCCTCCCTGATCATCTTAATCCAACGACTGATATTAATCCATTCGACAATCCAACGGCTGATAAAAATTTGAAAAAGTACAAAGTTACAAAATACCTTTCTACGACGTATTAACCCGAAAATTCATTTCATTTATTTTTTTTTATTTTTAACCCTAGTTTCTTTCCCTCCTCTTTTGTTCTACTCTCCAAAATTCTCATCTCCAAAACCCTAATTGCTTTCTCTTACAGTAAAGTTTTCACTTTACTTGCCACTGCTGGGTAAATTCCTTGCTCGATTGTTTAATTACTTCTCTAGGGTTTTTGCAATTTGCAAAATTTTGAGGCGAGATGATCACGGAGAAGCCAAGCTGGATTCGGCACGACGGGTTGCAAATTTTCTCCATTGATATACAGCCTGGTGCTCTCAGATTTGCAACTGGTGGCGGTGACCAAAAGGTGTAATCTTTGGTACCTTTTTTTTTTCTTTAATTTTCGTTTTAGGTGATTTTTTTCTTTAGTTGGGATTGTGTAATGCTGTTAACATTCCATTGTGGGTCAAGTGTTGAGTGCAATTTTTGTGATTTATTCAGAGAATTTTAGCTGTGTGCTTTGATCTTTGGTGAAGTTTCTGATGTGGGTGCTTCAGTTTCTAAGCTTATATCAGAATCACAATCTTGTTAACTTAAAAAGTGATTAAATTTCCTTTTAAATCAACTTTGTCTCAACTGTCAATCTTTATTATCTTCTAATTAGAGTTATTTGATTTAAACCCAATTTACGAGAGATTTGTATATGCTTGATTTCTACATTATGTATTTTCTAAATTAGAGGGTTCTCAATTTGAGCATTTATACTGACTACTAGGTATTATAGCATTATTTCAAAATGCCGGATTTGACTAAGAGTAGAATTATATAAATCAAATACGCTGAGGCAAATTTAGAAGGTTGTAATGGAAAGTAGTAAATTATTTTTTTATTTGCAGGAGATAGTTTTTATCACTCTCTATCCTCTAACCTTGCTGTAGTGAAGAAAAGGCGTAACAAGTGGGGTTTCATAGGATAGCTTTTACTTGCCGAAATATTGCATTTATAATGATACCATTTGAGACCGTTACAAAAAAAATGTCACAATTCTGTTATTGGCATATCGTTTCTTGATTATTTTCATTTTAGCAAATATCTAGTCCAAATCTTGTTTTAAAAATTTGAAAGTTAAAGAGCCATAAGAATTTTATAATCAGATTATTCTCTTTGTATAAAAAAAAAGGTGCGAATATGGAACATGAAATCAGTTGGAAAGGACCTAGAAACCGATGATACGACTCAAAGACTTCTCGCCACGGTGCGGGACCACTTTGGCTCAGTCAACTGTGTCAGGTGGGCCCATCATGGCAGATTCCTTGCTTCAGGCTCTGACGACCAGATGATCTTGATCCATGAGAGAAAGGCGGGGTCTGCCACTGTGGAGTTCGGCAGTGGTGAACCACCTGATGTCGAAAATTGGAAGGTTGTCATGACTCTACGGGGCCACACTGCTGATGTGGTAATTTCATTTACTTTCTGATTTCTATTATTTGTTGATTTTTTGAATTTCAGATATATGTGATTGTTATTTATTTTGGGCAATTTCTGTTATACCCGGGAACTGTGTAAACAGCTAACTGGGTACAGAAATCTGCAAAACCATTATATTTTGTTTTAAAGATACCGAAAATGCCTTTTTTTCATTTTTTCCTGGTTCAATACGTGTTAAGAATGAGGGGCGTGTATCATATCTTGAGCACCTGGCCATTTTGTTTTCATAATTTTTTGAGGAGTGAAAATAATGAGGATAATGGAGGTTGTTGATATTGATTATTATTTATTTTGGGCAAATTCTGTTAATTTCGGGAACTGCATACACACCCTACAGGGTACAGAAATGTGCAAAACCTTTATATTTTGTTTAGAGATACCAAAAATACCCTTTTATCATATCTTCGGCTCCTTGTCATGTTAGACGGTAATGAGTGAACTTTCTCATAATACTTCTATTCTCTTGGGGATTTAATCTATTCAACAATATACATTTGTTTTTTATTGTTATCTTTTTATCTGATTTGGAACATGAAAAAAGTAGGTGGATCTGAATTGGTCACCAGATGACCTGACACTGGCAAGCGGGTCCCTCGACAACACTGTTCACATATGGAACATGACAAATGGCATCTGCACGACTGTCCTGCGGGGCCACTCTAGCCTTGTCAAGGGAGTCACGTGGGACCCCATCGGCTCTTTTATTGCCACCCAGTCTGACGACAAGTCTGTCATTATATGGAACACCAATGACTGGAGCATGGCCCACCGCACAGATGGCCACTGGTCTAAAACAGTACGTAAAAAAAAATGAGTGAGTGAGGCTATGGTACTATGCATAGCGCATATTGGTCTGTGCTACGGATCCGTATCTTCATTTTCAAAGTCTAAATAGTTGATCCAAACTGTTCATATGAAAATGTGCTTAGATGCCAAATTTTACATTATTATTTATTTTTTTACTATTTTTTTTAATAGATACAAAATCACTTGATCTAAAGATTCTAGACAATTTGAAAGTAGTGATTTTGTACCTATCTAAAAAAATAGTGGAAAATTCTAAAAAATATAAAATTTGGTCTCCAGGTACATTTTCATATAGGGATCATGATGAATGGTTCGGATCGACTATTTGGATTTTGAAAATGAAAATATGAATCCGTAGTACGGGCCAAAGTACCCTATGCATAGTACTGTAGCCTCTCTTTTTAATTTCCTAAAAGTGTACTAATTTTTTGTTTGTCAAATGTGAAGATGTCTTTGTTGAATTGAGTGGCCTGCTACTGGTACTTCAGACTCTGGTTTATATGCAATGTACTCCAGTACCAAAAAAAAAAAAAGCAGTAATATACCAATGCAGTTCTTTTCTATTTTACACCTGAAACTATGGTGTTGACATATAAGCTCTCTTTTTTGTCCATCCAAGTTCTATAAAGAATGATAATAATACTTCTTCATAAAATCATTTATGAAATACCAACGCATGACGTGATTGAATGCATGTGCTTAATAAATTTTGGATAAAGTATAGTATATAGTTGACAAGTAGTGATGATTTAAGATGTTTTAATATACCAAACAAAAATTATTTATAATGTTGTAAGGTGAAGTAAAGATAATGCACTATTCTAGGTAGAATAAAATTTAAACATCAGATTTATTAATTTTTGACACTTTTTTATTTTTAATAACATGCCTTACCTGAAACTGGTGAACTCTGGTACTCTTACACCTTGCAATGAACAGTATTTTTTTTTCTATTTTGCAGGTGGGGTCCACTTTTTTCAGGAGACTGCACTGGTCGCCATGTGGCCACTTCATAACCACGACACATGGCTTCCAAAAGCCACGTCACTCGGCCCCGGTCTTAGAGAGAGGTGAATGGACGGCCACATTTGATTTTCTCGGGCACAATGCTCCGATCATTGCGGTCAAGTTTAACCACTCTATGTTTCGCAAATTTGCCTCGAACAACCACGAATCATCTAAAGCGGGTCACACGGGTTGGACCAATGGGAAGGGTGGTGGGGCCACTAAGGAGCACCAGCCATATAATGTGATTGCCATTGGAAGTCAGGATAGGACTATTACTGTTTGGACCACTGCTAGTGCACGGCCTCTGTTTGTGGCCAAGCATTTCTTCTCGCAAAGTGTGGTTGATTTATCATGGTAATTAATATATTGTTTATCTCCTTTTTTGCTTTTGGGTTGTTTCGTTTTGCTTTTTAATTTGAGGAGGGTTCAAGTGCCTCCATCATGCATCGAATTTAAATTTTTCTATCAAAAATTTTAGAACTTATATGTTAAAATAAAACCGTTTGATGTAATTTATCTATATTATTTTCTCTACATGCACATAAAAAAATTATGACTTTTTTTGTTATGTTTTTATATGAATCTATAAGGTAAAATATCAATGTCCAAAATTTATCCATATCAATGTATTTTTGTAAGCTCTTGATACCAATTAAAACAATGTTGAAATGTTGTAATCTTTTATATGTGCATAGAGAAAATGGTGTAGAATCATATTCTAACAGTTCTATTTTGACATTTAAGTTTAAAATTTAATGTTATGGTAGTTCTAATAATGGAGGCATTTGAACCCTTTTTATTTATTTAGATCTATTTGATTTCTGAACTTTATGGGTTTTCTTTCTTTATTTTTGGAGTGCATGTTAATACCAAGAGTGGTGCACTCTGGTACATGATTGCCGTTACAGATTCAATTGGTGCTTGTAGACCTCAGTCAAGCATTCATTTGTTGTCCTCTTAATTAATAACAGGAACAAAAAATAATAGTATCTGTTCTCACGCCACCTAAATAAAACAATCATTTATTACCAACATGTCGCATTAAAATGCTGCGATAATCAACATGAATTACTTAAATTGATCATATACAATTAATATTCGTTGGTAGGAGTCCTGATGGGTACACGCTATTCGCATGCTCATTAGATGGTACAGTGGCAACCTTCCATTATGAGGTGAAGGAACTAGGCCATAGACTGACAGATGCTGAGCTGGATGAGATAAAGCGGAGTCGTTATGGGGACGCAAGGGGTGGTGGGCGCCAAGCAAATTTTGCCGATTCTGGTGTTCAACTCATACTAGAAGCAGGCCCCACAAAACCAAAAAGGACCACCCCAACCCCAGGCAATCAGGCATTGGCACCTGTCAGCCAGGAACCAACTGTCCAGAAGGTTCCAGAACCACAAAGCAAGGGTGAAAAAGAAGGTGGTGGGCTTGGGGTTGGGCTGGGTACCAACGAACCAAAGCCTGTTAGGGTTTCTAGCCCGGTAAAACAGAGGGAGTACAGAAGACCTGACGGGAGAAAAAGGATTATTCCTCAAGCAGTGGGGGTACAACCTCAAGAAATTAATAACAATAATAATCTCAACATTAGCTCAAATAATATGCCTTTCTCGGCACTAGATCAAAGAATGGTCGGTGAACCAATCAAGGAACAACGGGTGGGTCCCACGGCTAGGGTTTGTATCAGGGAAGGCTTGATCATTGAAAAGGCCTTAGTTGGGGATGACGGTACAGTAAATGTGGAGAACAAGGGTTCTGGTACTGGTGTGGGTTCTGTACCAACCAGCTTATCTGTACAGATCAAAGATAATGAAGAAATAAGATCTCTTGAGGCAACACTTGTTGATAAATCTGTCAGTGAAATTGGGGGCATAGGAGCTACTAAATTTAATGTAGGTAAGGAGACGCAGATCAGTTGTAAGAAAGGGTCGCAGATTCTATGGTCAGATCGAATCGCAAGTAAAGTCACAGCTTTGGCTGGAAACAAAAATTTCTGGGCCGTCGGATGCGAAGATGGGAGCTTGCAGGTATAAATTTTAATTAAATTTTTCGTCAAATTTACTTTTATTTTTTGTTCCTTAATAGACCTTTTTCGATTTATTTGGTAAGGGGTCTTTGTAGTTATACATAGCCTAAAATGGCTTCACTATTTATGACAACTTTTTGTCAAGAGGGGTGCTAATGTGGAATTAGACTGGATATGGATATTGATTGAATAATAAATGAATTGTTAAATGAATACAAATATGAGATCTTTTTAAAGACTAAAAAATTCCAAAATAACCTAATCGCACTCTTTAAAAAATAAATAAAATAATAATATGTTTTTTGTGTCGCATGATTTGATGTGATCTGAATAAGGAATGGCATCCTTTTTTATTGTGGGAAGAGTCCCTGATTTAAATTCCCTCTTCGTATAGTGTAATTTTTTTAAATCCCTCAATTTTGATTTAAACTTTTATCTGCGTCACATCTGGTATAGTCATGACTTCTGATATAGATTGAAAATATTTGAATTGAATATTGATATAGATACTGATACAGATCAGATCTTATCCTGTATATTTGTAACCCTTCTTGGAATGCTTGAAAGATATGAACCGTGTCATTACTGTAGGTGTACACAGCATGTGGGAGAAGGATGCTTCCGGCAGTGATGGCGGGGTCCTGTGCTGTCTTCATTGACTGTGATGAGGCGTGGCGTCTCTTACTTGTTACAATGAGGGGTGCCATTTATGTGTGGGACCTCTTTGCCAAGTCATGTCTACTCCAGGATTCCTTGGCTTCTCTCCTCTCGACCCAGGACCTACCCAAAAGTTCTGGTAAGAGCTTACAAAGAGTGTTGCATTTTTTATAAAAATAATCAGAAGATCTTTTGATTAGCTGATTACATACTTGAATAAAGATCATTGGATTCAATTGTAGTGAGTAATCATTTAAAAGGTGTTCTTAGTGAATTTTTTATGTTCCACAGTTTCTTTACTTCGAATCAAAATGAAAACAAAAACAAAATCTAATCCAAATTTTTCTATCCAATTTGAATGGATATAGATAGAAACGAACCAGAGAGTTCTTTTGTTTGATAAACTAGATGAGCAAATTACTTGAGTAGAAAAGAATAGTTTGATATTTGGGACATCAACAGCGAGGATTTCATCTTAGATTAGAGTATTGGCTGACAAACAGTCAGACTGGTACTGAGATACTGAGATAGACCCAACTTTCTGTTTTTTTTTTCAGTCCTCTGGGTTTCCTTAGTGTTGAGTGATCCCCCACCTACATATAGCTTTATGGCAAAATATTACCAAAGGGGGAATTTCATGTGTACCCCTCAAAAACCTTGAAATTACGTATTCCCCCCTCTAAAGTTCATGATATACATGAAAAGTCATTTTAAATTTACCCACAAATTTCCCCAATTACTGAGTTTTCTTTTAAAACTCATTTTAAATTTACCCAGTTTTTGAGGGGTATACATGAAATTCCTCCATTACGAAAGATAACAAGGAAGAACTGGAGACAGTATCAATAAGGCGTATAGTCTGGAAAAAAAAATCGTTACTGTCTTCCATTACACAAATATTTGAAGTTCTTTTTTTCTCATGTTCAATTATATACATGACATATTTTTTTAGGATTTGGGAGGAATTAAAGGGGAATAAGAAGGATGTAGATGAAGTGGAGATTCTTATTCTAGGGTATAGTAGAACGGAGAGGGTTAAAGAGTAGAATAGAGAGGAATAGAGGCTTATTTTCTAGAATAAAGTTTTTTATGTAAGTGTTGTAAATACTTTATCGGTTATTAATACAATAAAAAATGATAAACACGACAGGTACAGTAAAAGTGATATCAGCAAAGTTATCAACATCCGGGTGGCCATTGATACAGCTAGTGAACTATGATGCGTTTCTATACGACCCGGGAATGAAATGCTGGATGAGAATAGTTGACAACAGCTTCCCTGCCTCTAAGTTTGCCTTGTCCTTGGATTTTAGCTCAGCCAAGGGCGGTGAGCTGGCACGACTTCAGGCTGGTGTTGCGAGATATAATATTCGCCGCAACTTATGGAATAGGTACGAAATTGTTTTGAAAATTGCTCTTGCTTACTTGACCCCATATATGGTTGCCGGTGTACTTTCTTCATAATATCTTTGTTTTCAAAGTTCAAATAGTCAATCTGAACCGTTCAACATGATCTCCATATGAAAATTTACTTGCAATTTTTAGAATATTTTTACAATTTTTTTAGATAGGTAGAAAATCAGTACTTTTAAATGGTCTAGAACTTTTAGATCAAGTGAATTTCTACCTATCTAAAAAAAATTGTAAAAAATTGTAAAAATGTCAAATTTGATCTACAAGTACATTTTCATATGGAAATCATGTTGAACTGTTCAGATCGACTATTTGGACTTTGATTCATAATACGGACCAATCCGCACTATGCATAGTACTGTAGCCTCACTCATGTTGTGTGCTTAAGTAACCTATTATGATATGTCACACCCTCTTGATCCCTCAGTACTGTTATTCCTTTTCTTGACAGTGTACTTTTACTTTTTCTATGCCTGTGTTGTGTGTTGTGTGCTGTGTATAGGTGCCCTCTTAATTTAATGAAAGGGGGAAATTTAAGTACACCCTGCAAAATTGGAGTGATGCTAAAAGCACCCTTTTATTCGTCCTGTTTATTTCAAATGGGTCAGAAGAAAAGGGGGTCATTGGGACTTAAAGAGTTGTATAGGTTCTTTTACCATATATTAGAGCAGTATGTAGGATATCTTTCTTTTTTGTGGGGATACATGTAAATTTTGTTTAATTAATTTGTGTTTGCGATAACAGGCTGGCATTAGATGAAGTTGCGCAAACACGTGCTCATCTTGAATCACAGCTGGCATCCGCTCTCACTCTTGAATCACCCAAAGAGTACCACCAGTGCCTCGTCGCCTATGTTCGCTTCTTGACTAAGTACACTCTCTCTCTCCCTCCCCCCCTCCCTTTATCTCTTTCAGTTATCAAGGACTACATTTGGTTCTGGATTGCATTCATTATTCTCTTATTGGACTTGTGTGTGCATGTGTGTGTGTGACTGTATTTCATGATAAATTGAATAACATTAAAAGGAAAACCCCAAAAGGACTCGATGTATTTCATGATGCATTTTGGTTTGGATCATAGTTTTTTACGGGAAAAGTACTCTGCAGTTTTAGTGTAACTAAACATACATTTTTTTTTTATTATTGGACTGTACAGAGAGGCTGATGAGGGGCGTTTGAGGGAGGTATGTGAGAGCTTAATGGGGCCTTCTTCGGTCAAAGATGCAGATTCTAAAAACTCGGCAGGGGACCCTTCTGTGCTTGTAAGGCTCCATTTTTTAACTAACAACTTTTATACTAGAATTTTTTTTTTAAGTTCCCTCATTTTATTAAGAAGTTTGCAACAATATAATTAGGAAGAAAAAGAAAATAAACAAATATTATACATACACTTTGAGTAGGGTTAAAATTACTGTTTTTAATGGTCCAGATTCTTCTGAAAAACAATGATTTGGTACCTATCTAAAAAATTCTAAAAAATATAAAATTTGGTCTCCAAACGCATTTTAACATGGAGATCATGTTGAGCGGTTTGATGACTGTTTGGACTTTGAAAATGGAGTTAAGGATATGTGGCATGATTGGGCACAAAAAACAATGGGACATTGTAACCCTACTCTGAATATTATAACTACACTTTTTCACCAAAATGCTATACACTATAAAATCAAATATATATAGCCAAACTACTGACCATATTTCCGATGTTATGAACTAGAACCTACTAATCAAGCCAAAACATTGCTAAAATAGTAAAATTGATGAATTTTTTTTCATTTCCAACTTCTCTCAGGGAATGCAGAAACGCAAGTTACTAAGAGAAACAATTTTCCCTGCAATGGCAGAGAACCGAAAAGTGCAAAGATTGTTGAGTGAATTAATGAATGCATTATCAGAGTATGAGGGGGGTGAAAATGAAAATGAAAATGTAACAAATAAAGAAGATGAAATGGATGTGGTGCCCCCTTCGCAATGATGTCATTTTTATAGTCTTAGAATTTTGGTATATCATGTTGTTGTATCTCTTGGTGTCAATTTGCGTTGGTTTAGTTGTAGATTTTGTGTAGCTTAATCTGTGTAGAGTTGCTGGTGCGATTGAAGTTTTTAATCTTTACTGATGTCTTTGATTCCTGAACAAAATCATTGTTCTTTTAACCCTTCTCTTTCTTTTTCTGTAACTTTTGCAGTGCAAATATTTTTTGCTTTCATGTTTTAATGTTTAGGTCAAGAGGGCTGCTAATGACTGAAATAAATATTTAAGGGAAAGTTTGTGATTGAGTTCAGAAAATCTATGAAAATGTGTTTTTGAAATATATATATGTTTTCTTATTGACAATAATATTTAAATGGGGTAAAGCAAAAGGTCATAAATCGTAAATATTTTAAATATTATTTGTAAAACATTCGAGGGTATTCTAATTATTTAGTGTTTAAAACTTAGAATTAAATTACAAGTTAACTGTAAAGAATATCATTATCACTAATTACATAGGTTGAGAAGCGATT
The DNA here is from genome assembly GCA_964058825.1 of Carex arenaria. Taxonomy (NCBI): domain Eukaryota; kingdom Viridiplantae; phylum Streptophyta; class Magnoliopsida; order Poales; family Cyperaceae; genus Carex; species Carex arenaria. Next base: position 122,489 of record CAXKVW010000870.1, read on the forward strand.
GTGAAAATTAAAGGTATTACTTCTGTTTAAATTCTAGTAAAGATACAATTACCAGCATATGTGGTCGACCAGAAAATAATTCATGAAATAAGATAACAAACACATTGTTGTTTTCCTCTATTAAAAAATGAAAATAATAAAAGAAAGACATTATTTGGTTCTCAACTGATAAGTCAACAATTGTGGCTTAAAAGAATTACAAATTCAATCTACTTGCTCAGTATAACCTAGCTTATCAGAAAGAAACAATGCACAGAAACAAACCACATAAGAGAGAACAGCATGACTGTTTACTGGTACAAAAATCGAGAAATTTCCGTCCCAAACGACTCGGCAACAGCCGTCCAACCGGCCTGAGTCGGATGCACATCGTCCCAATAGAAGTACTGATCCGGGTTGGTGCAAAGATTGTATTTCTTATTTCCATTTTCATCAATTTCACCACAGTAGTTGTCTGCTGTGAAGCTCTCACAGCAAGGTCGCCTTGAATTCTCAAATTTCTTGGCACCTTTTACTACATGAAATTATTGACAAAATTGGAATAGAAATTAATTAGGTAGCTTATATCAAAACTAAACAGGTATCAAAATAATTGTGATTTCTATTAGAGTAGGTTAACATGTCCATTGTTTTCATGCTCCAATCATGTCTCAAATTCTTATCTTCATTTTCAAATTTCAAATAGTTGGTCAGAACTGCTCAACATAATCTCTGTATTATAATATTCTTGGAGACCAAATTTTATTATTTTATTTTTATTTTTACTTTTTTTTTTAGATAGGTATGAGATCACTAATTTATAAAAGATTTTAGACCATCTTTTAAAACAATGATTTTGTAACTATCTAAAAATAGTAAAAATAGTAAAAAAAATTTCCCAAAAATAGAAAATTTGGTCTCCAGTTATATTTTAATATTGAGAAAATGTTGAGAAGTTCGGATTAATTATTTAAATTTTGAAAACTGAGATAAGAATGCGAGACATGATTGGGACACGAAAAGTCGAAAACAATGAGGTATTTTAACAATTATGTATGAAGTACATTTATATGAAAATCAAAATATTAAGAAGAGAAACTTGTGCATGCAAACAAGTTCTCAAAAAATGGGGAAAAAGAAAAAAGGTTCCACCCCTTCAGTGAAAATTAGACAAGAAGATGTCATCAAATTAATAACTTAAACTGTAAAAATGTGAACTACTAAAATAGCATCCAAATGTCAGAACTCACCTTGCATCACAGCATCGTAAAAGGGATCGTTGAGATCAAGCAAAAGTATACTCGACTGGGTCGGGTCGAGTCGGTTCAGCACTTGTTTGAGAGCTGTGTTATGAACCAATGCACCCATGTTTGCTAGCACATCACAATCCGTGAAGTTGAGGCGCCTAGTGAAGTACGGGGAGCAACCGAGCGGGTGGAGACCCGTCACGATTACTTTGCCTATGCCGAGATTTAGAATTCGTTCTATGTCTGATTTCATCTGCTTCACAACTGCTGGTATCATATCTAACGCTGCCTATTGTAACACAAAAAAAAAATAAAAAAAAAATGAATGCAGTACTTCATGGTTTTTAGATACTTAATTATTTGTTAGGGGTAATTTCATGAATAACCCTCAAAAACCTCGAAAATTTGAAATTATGCATTTCCTCTAAAATTCATAAGTAGAGAAATGAATCATTTTCCATTGGAAACTGAATAATTAGAATACTAGCATTTTTGTTAAACAAGCTACATATTTTTTTTAACTTTTTAATAAAGGGTAAAATGGATACGTTATAAATTTAAATTGAGTTTTAATAGAAAAGTCAATAAAATTGGTAAATTTGTGAGTTTTTTTTTTAATTTTGAAGGGTAAATATGATATTATGATTTTTTTTTTAATTTGTAAGCTAAATAAGGTTCAACCGTTGAAGTGTTTTTTTAATAATAATTTTTAGAGGTCACATGTAATGCTTTTGCTTGTCAAAATTAAACCGAAACCTAGTAGAATGAACCAATTAAGGTACTAATAAGCCCACACAAAAAAAAAATTATAATTAAATTACCCAAAGTAGTAAATCATGTAGACCAAAGAAAATTATGTTAAAAATGTAAAATTGAATTAATAAACTGTATAAGAAGAGTAACAAAAATAAACATATTTGTTCAATAAACCATATACAACTAACAGTTGTACTGTTCCCTCTGATTGATGCTATGTATGAGTAGTCATTATCATATGCTAGTAATGATAATGACTTCTTATCAAACAATAAATGTTAATGGTTTTTAGATACTTTAACCTGTCAAGTATTTATTGTAAGCTAAATATGGTTCAACCTTTTAAGTGTTTTTTGAACTATAATATTTAGAGGTCTCATTGCATGATTTTGCTTAAGAAAAAATCAAACCAAAAACCTAGTAGAATGAACAATTTATTGCAAACTGAATTAACAAACAGAATGTGAAAGAACAAAAATAACTATATTTGTATAATAAACAATATATGTTCAAAACTCACATTTGTACTGTTCTCTTTTGATGCTATGTATGAGTAGTCATTGCCCGATATGACCACCAAGCCGACCGACGTCGACAAATCACAAACCGAGAATGCACCGCATTCGATTTGTTGTTCAAACAAATCAATTTGCTCGCTTAGATTACGTTGAAAATTTCCAGTATCAAATACGCCGGCCCCACCAACCGCAAAATTCATACCGGAAAGCAATAACTTGGTACCAGCTTTGCGTAGCTTGTATGGTAATGACGACCTAATACCCATGGAAGAAGCTGACATGCATGGCAAGTAAATAAAGAAAATTAAGAGTGTGTGTATTGGGTACTGACTGATTCATTTGCAAGAATAATTAATTGATTAAGCACACATTTGTTTAACTTGAAGGAGAATTTTTCATTCATGGAAATTATTATTAAATAATATAGAAAAACAGAAAAATGTGGCTGGAATTTTTTATGGCATAGATGGATCTGAAGAAAATATCTGCCCTAAAGTATTTTTTTTTTCCTAAAAGAATGGTTGGATTTTTTTTTTTTGAAACAGAAAGGGTGCTGGAATATTGTTTGAACCAAATAATGGCTCAAACTTTTTTTTTGAAATAGAAAGAGCGGCTAAAACAAAATAAAACACTTTGGAGCCGGACAAAAAAAACGGCTCCAAAGTTTGTTATAATAATTTCTATTAATAACAATAATAATTTCGATTAAAAAAATCGGCCCCATATTTTGGAAAAAGAAAATCCCAGCTACTCTTTATGTTTTCCTATATTATTTAATAATAACTTATACTACTAATAAAAAAAATCTCGATTTGTAGAGGACAGGTACACACTTGTTTAATTTGTCTTGATTTCGTCAAAGCTAATTATGGTTGGTTTTATTAGAGGAGACATATACAGTTGGGGCACCACTGCATTAATAAAATGAAAGGACATGCATGTTTTGTATTTTAAATTTTTAATATAGAATATGTTAGTCTTGTAATGCCGTCATTTTTATTCATGTCCATCGAAACTTACATTTCGCCAACTCTGCCCATTAAAACGAAATTCTGTCAAAACTACCCAAACCGGCTACTTAATAGCCGGTTCTTAATTTTTATTAGGAACCGGCTATTAGATAGCCGGTCCCTATCTTTCTTTTTTTTTTTTTTTTTTTTGGAAAAAGTTATAATTTTTTTAATTGAATAGAAAATATATAATTTAGAAAAATATAGCCAGTCGGTCCCTATATTTGAAATAATTTAGAAAAATATATTAGAAAAGTTATAAGTTATAACCGGTTTGAGTATCTTTTTTTCTTTGAAATTGGATAGAAAAATATATAATTCAGTTTATTAGAAGGACTAAAACAAAATGCTTATATGAGACTCGAGCATATACCTTTCAGTCCTTAAAATCGAACCAGAAGACAAAATGCTTATATGAGACTTCTCCTGTGGCAATTGCACTTGCTACTGGTGCATTTCTCAGTACTAAAAAGTATTTTTTAACATAAAAAAATTTAATTAAGACACTAAAAATCTTAAACTTAATTTTTGAGGCACTAAACGACGTTTTTTGGCGATTCTAATTTTTCCGGATACCCAGGGTAAACCCCTTGGTGACGGTCACCACCGTCTCCTCCTCCCCTTTCCGAATTGGGGTCATACGCGTAAATCCGACTTTCCTAGCAAAAGTTATAGCCGTTTAAAGTTAAAAAAAAAATAATGTTTCCGACCCTTGATCCATTTTATTTTTTTTTTAAGTTATGGCTGTTTTATTTTTTCTAATAACACACAATGAAATATTTTACTTTTTCTTACAGCCGTGAAAAACCTGATCTGAAAAATATTGATCCGGATTATTTGTTTCAGTCCTTCTAATAAACTAAATTATATATTTTTAAAACTTTAATAAAACTTCAATAAAAAAAATTATAACTTTTTTCAAAAAAAAAAAAAAATAGAAACCGACTATTTAATAGCCGGTTTCTAATTTTTATTAAAACCGGCTATTAAGCCGCCGGTTCTAATAAAAATTAGGAACCGGCTATTTAGTAGCCGGTTTGGACATTTTTGACAGAATTTTAGATTTATGGGCAGAGTTGGCGAATTTTATGATTGTTTGGGCATGGATAAAAATGACGGCTTGTAATGTATGGAATGTAGTAGTTATATGCTTTTCAGATGGCACTATTTGTTTAGATGCATCTAAGTGCTGAAATCTGCTAAAATATTATCACTAATTAATGTATATATTCATATTTAAGATATATTATCACTATCACGACTTCCAATGATAAATTCAAACTGTTGGAATCGATTGACTTTTCACGAGTGATGTGTTTACATAAAAAATTATAAAATTTTAAATTAATTTCGTATAAAGTTAATTTGAATGTATTTATTTTCATCATGATCATTTGAATTTATATTAAATTAATTTAAAATTTTATAAATTAAATGCATTACTCGTAAAATAAATTAATTTTGACAGTTTAAATTGGTCATTGAAAGTAAATTTAATAGATTTTAAAGTTAAACTTATCAGAGAGTCAGTAAAGGTAAGAACAATCTAGTTATATACTTATATTCCTATAAAAGTAAGATTTTTTTTTTTTCAAAACATGTATTCGTTCAAATAAAAAATTATTGCATTACCAAAAATAAATATTAAATCATTTTTACCGTTTGATAGTTTAGACTGAGTCATACGACACGTCATGATAAGAAAAAAGAGTAGGTAATGCACATGCATAAAGTAAAAGTTAGCTTTTACAGCCTATACATATATAAAATATATAATAAAACAATTTCATTGTATTTCAGATGAAGTCATCTACTGATCTACCTCTGGCGAATCAAATAAAGGAGAGAATATTTTCTTTCCTGTAGGTAACACTTGAAGCAAAGTGATTCTAACCAATTTTATTATTCATAACATTATAAAAAATATTTAAACCTAATTAAAACAGCAAATTGCCTAATTAAATCTCATTTTATAAATGTAATATATATTTTAAAATGCTATGAATAAAAAAATGTGTGGTTCTAATCCTAGTGTTTACAAGTCGGTGACACTTTATTGTCAGCAATAAATGCTGGAGATTGTAAAGCTGATACCAAGCCATGCATGCATGATGCATTTACATCACATCAAATCTCAATTATAATATTTTAATGAGTTTTAAAATTTTAAGTTAATATGCTGAGAATGATCCTGATCCATCATAATAACCCAAAAAAATGTAGCCTAGTAATAAATAGCTTGTTGAAATGTATGTAGCAAATTAATTATTTTGGTTGGGGATATTACAAAGCATTTAATGATGAGGAAATATTCATATAAAAGTTAAGAGTAATACATTTATGCATTATGTCTAAGACATTACATGAGGAAGTAAAACATCATGTTAAGTTTATACCAACAAAAAAATATATATATAGTTTGAATTTCAAAAAAAAAAATTTGAAAAGCATGAAAACATAATTGTTTCCTGTTTTATATTTAAAAGTGGTATTTTTCAGTTGCTACATTTCGATGTATATTTACATGGGTGACATTCATTTTATTTTATATATATTATTTTGTTGCTATTTTCTGAAAATCATTTCATTTCATCAAAAATAGCATATATACCGCCTGTTTGCAATAATATATATACTGGTCAAAGAAACATCACCTAATATATGCAACTTAATTTAATGCACCTAATTGAATAAAAATGTCCAATACAAAATTGAAAAGAAAATATAAATAACAAGTTTTACTACTATACATAACAACTCCAATGGAATGCAAGTACAGTGCAATTTTAGATAGGGAGAACAATATAACGTACCGACAAAATCGGTGAGTACTCGACCGTTGGAGAACCGTCCGGTCGGTTTGCCGGGGAATGTCATGCCATATGGATCGTACCAACAATGAGTGAACTCCCTCCCGAGCTTGCCGAGATTGCCGGTATCGGCAAAGGAGTCACCAAATACAAAGAGCTTGTTGTAAGAGCCCCTAGTAGTATTACAACTAATTCCATGTGCCTTCCTTGCAACTGTAAATTAATTGATTGATGTTAGTAATTGAACATGATACATAGCATAGAGTTTTTTTTTTTTTTTTCTAATGGAGGATGAGAGTTGAATGCCTTACAGAGAAGGATTGAAGCAAGAAAAATGGAAGGAAGGAATAAAGAGGTGCACTTTGGTTTCTCCATGTGTTAGAGAGAGGTAGAGCCGTAGAGGGAGAGAGAGAGAGCAATTAATTGCACTGAGGAAGGAAACACAGCTTTGTTTTTTAATATATATCAACATAAAGGAGGAATTTTCTAACATTAAAAAAGGTAAACAGGGAAATCTGAATTTATGGGGGCACCATGTGATGTCTCAGCAATTAGAAAGGTTTGAAATATTGGCTGAATTGAACACGTACGTTAGATGATATAGATCAACAACAATAGCAAGATTGTCAAATTGAGTTAAAACAGGTATTTAGGGATGAAGAGATATATTGGCAAAGTAGAGCTAAAATTAAATGGTTTCGAGAAGGGAATGCCAATACAAAAAATTTCCATTTAAGTGCTTCTATTAGGAAAAAAAAAAAATCTATTTTTGCTCTTAGGATAGATGGGGTTATGGTACATGACCTGAATTTAATTAGGAATCATATTACTCTTTTTTATAAAGAACTGATAGGTACCACTACTGTTAGGAGAGTGTCGGTGTAGAATTTATGGATTGATCACGAAAACTTGACTATAGAACAACAACAGGCACTGGAAGCACCTTTTACTTTGGATGAAATAACAAAAATAGTTTTTTCTTGTAATCCTTCTAAAGCACCAGGACCATATGGTTTTTCCTTTTTGTTTTATCAAATATTTTGGGAAGACATTAAGTATGACTTTATGAGTTTAGTATTTGTTTTTTATCATAATAAGTTAGATTTAGATAAATTAAATATGACATTGATTTGTTTAATTCCAAAAAAAGGACAAGGCAACAGAGGTTAGAAATTTCAGACATATAAGTCTAATTAATTATAGCTTGAAAATTATAACCAAGTGCTTAACCAATAGGCTTTCTTTATATATGGATTCTTTGATTAATTATTCTCAAACTGCTTTCATTAAGGGCAAATTAATAATGGACAATATTGTGGTAGCTAATGAGGTTCTTCAAACTGTTAGAATTACCAAAGAGAAAGGGGTCTTATTTAAATTGGACATTGAAAAAGCTTATGATCAGGTTAATTGGGAATTCTTGTTGGAGGTTTTAAAATTGAGGGGTTTTGGAGATAAATTCATTACTTGGATTTCACTTCTTTTACATAGTGGAAAATCTTGTGTTAGTCTAAATAATGATTTAGGATATTATTTTAATTGCAAGCGAGGCCTCCGCCAAGGAGACCCGTTAACCACCCTTATTGTTCAATATTGTTGCAGATGTTTTAAATAAGATTTTAGGGAGAGCTTAAAGGGTAGGTTTCATACAAAGTTTAGGACAATTTCATGATTGTGATAGGGTCCTTAATTTGTATTTTGCAGACGATACATTACTCTTTTTGCAAGCTGACCATAAAATGATTATAGTCCTTAGGTGGTTACTGCTTTGTTATGAGAACTTGTCGGGTATGAAAATAAACTTTGATAAAAGAGAGATGGTACCTCTAAATATTAGTGAGGATGAGGGCAAGGGTCTAGCACGGTTAATGGGTTGCAAGATAGTGTCGTTGCCTATTATGTACTTAGGAGTACCATTACATTGGAAGAAATTAAGTGAAAGTGATTGGTTACCTTTGATTGAAAAATTAGAAAAACGACTACAAACTTGAAAAGGTAAATTTATGTCCATTGGAGGGAAAGTCACTTTGTTAAATACGGTTGTTTTAGTAATACCTTTGTATTGGTTATCATTATACAAAATGTCTAGTAAAGTTAGGTATAAAATTGATAGGATTAGAAGGAAATTTCTGTGGTTTGGGGGGAGTACGGTACGGGAAAAAAACTTCACCCATTGCTTGGAATAAAGTTTGTATGAGTAAACAACAGGGGGGGTTGGGGGTTCTCGATTTGCAGCATATGAACAACTCACTTCTAACCAAATGGCTTTTTAGGTTTTATGACAACAGAGTTTTAGGTACTTAGAAAGATATTATCATTGATAAATATTCTCAAACACGGGATAGGCTTTTAAAATCGGCCTTATGGAATGATATCTTGAAATTCAAATTTATTATTCAAGAGACACTACTTGGCAGCTAGGTACAGGGGAGAAAGTTAGGTTTTGGTTGGACGGGTGGTGTGAAGACAAGTTACTTTGTGTAGAGTACCCAATCTGTTTGCAATTATTTATGATAGGGATATTGTGGTTGCTGAAGCTGTCCAAGCTAATAGGTTAAATTTTCAATTATCTCGACAATTAACAGACATCTACTTATCGGAATGGGTAGCTTTAGGGTTAAGGGTAGCTACTATTAATATGAGTACTAATGTAGATCAAATTGTTTGGAAGTGGACTAATCATGGAGACTTTACGGTTAGATCTGTTTACAAACTTCTTGAGTTGGGTGGCGTGGGGATATAGCAAATCCATTTATAAAGCATTTGGTTAGCTAAAATTCCGTTAAAGATAAAAATATTTTTAAGGCTGGTCTGACAAAGGAAAGTTTTAACAAAAGATAGGTTAACGAAACGGGGATGGACAGGTGACCCTAAATGTGTATATTGTGACCAATTAAGAGTCTATTGAGCATCTTTTTGTAAGTTGTCACTTTGCCCAAGCTATTTGGCAATTGATAGCTAGGTACAATAATTTTTGTTTTGATGGTGTTACTATAGGAGATATGTGGGAAATTGACTATTGTATTCCATTAAAGGAACCGCATATTGTTGAAATTATTAGGGAGTTGTACTATAGAATATTTGGATTGATAGAAATCGAATTATCTTTAAAGAAGGATAGGTACACTCGATTCAATCGATAGGAGCTAAAATTTTGGCAGTAGCTAGATTTTAGGCTTTGCATCAAAAATCTGATTTAACCTCTCATTTGAATTTAATTCTTCTTTGTGATGTAAAGGACCTAACATGGGGCATTCTAGTAGCTTCCATGGTGGATACACAAGTTTCAATTTCTATGCTTGAAGCCGGGACCAGTGAGGATGACGATAGCTCTCAACACGAAGAAAGCAGTATAGGTAGCTATAAGTAGTATGAGATAACATTAGTTGGTAGGGTTATTTTGCTTATTTTTTTATTTTGGCGAATATTAGATATGTGGGCTGTTTGGTTTTATGTGTTTGATAGTTTGTGTAGAAGGTTCAGGTTGATTACTTGGTATTTGCTTTTTGTTAGGTGTAGGGTTTTTAAGTTTAGGGTATTATGTTGTAATTGGTTTGTTTTGTATTCGGTACTTTTGGTACCGATAAATACTGTTATGGTTTTTTATAATAGAAATCAGTGACATCAACCACTTTTTTCAAAAAAAAATGTGATGTCTCACCATAAAAAAAAAATGTATTTGTATCCCTGTAATTTACTACAAGCTTTTGAAATACCAAAAAAAATGGGGGAATTTCATGTATACCCCTCAAAAACTTCAAAATTACATATTTCCCCCTCTAAATTTTAAAATTACATATTTCCCCCTCTAAACTTCAAAAACTCACATATTTACCCATTTTATTATATTTTATATTAAAACACATTCTAAATTCATAAAATACCCATTTTACCCTTTATTAAAAATCATAAAACATCCATCTGACTCCAATTTGAATCTAAAAGGTTTCTCTAATGTCCGAATTGCATTAAGATCTATGTGTGCTACGTCAGCATGAATCTTGAAGTGAGCACGCACGAATATTGAAGCAATGTGCACAGATATTGATGCAATGCATGCATATCAAAACTGCTTTAAGATACGTGCGCACTACATCAGCACGAATCTTGAAGCGAACACGAACATATCTTATTGCGATGCGAACAAATCGGACGGTAGAGGAACCCTTCAAATTTAAATTTCAATTCGATGGGACGTTTTATACTTTTATTAAAGGGTAAAATGGGTATTTTATTAATTTAGAATGTGTTTTAATATAAAATATAATAAAATGGGTAAATATGTGAATTTTTGAAGTTTAGAGGGGGAAATATGTAATTTTAAAATTTAGAGGGGGAAATACGTAATTTTGAAGGTTTTGAAGGGTATACGTGAAATTCCCCCAAAAAAAATTGTATGCTGAGACACCATCTGATCTGAGTTTGGATCCTCTGCATTACCTCATCGTTTGAGTTTTAATCTGGACTGTTTGATCACAATCCAGGCTAATCCAACACAAATCTGTAATGCATAGTGCTTCTTTAATATTCGTGTCAATATATAACGAACGGACCAGATTCAAACTCAAAGGATGAGTTACCTTAGGTGATATGAGTTCCAGATCTCATAGCATGTTATTTTGTTTGTTCTTTTGAAAAAAAAAAGTTATATTTGCATATGACATTGGTTTGTTGAGGATCCGGATATGTGGAGACAATCTTGGTCTTGAAAATAGCACCTAATCCATATATACATAACATCATGCAGCATTTATAACAAAAAGAACTATATATCATACAAAGTTTTTTTCTTTTTTTCTTTTTTTTCTTTTTTTTTTCTTTTGAGACAACCTTGGTCTTGAAAATAGCACCTAATCCATATATACATAACATCATGCAGCATTTATAACAAAAAGAACTATATATCATACAAAGTTTTTTTTTTTTGAGTAAAATTGAAGTTCAAGCCATGTTAATATATTCTTATTATTATGATAAAGAATTTTCTCTATTTGAATTTTAAACTCATGACCTCTCATATGTGTCTTTGCCATTAGACCAAATGCTAGTTCTTATATATTATACAAAGTTGCTTGAAATTTTTTAGTTACCACTCTAATAATTTAAAATTAATTAGTTAGCACAGTTTGAATCAAAATTAAATTATTACCATCCACGCAAGCCCAACTGGTGTATCAATTTTTTTTAACATTATGTTTCTATTGTGTCTATAATTGGTAATATAATCGTTGATCAGATTGTACATATAATTTGTAGTAATTTGTGCATCTACTTTGTACAAAATGCTGCTCAAATTATGGATATAATTTATAGTAATTTTTAGTTCAAACTTTTATCTATTAAACATGTGTGTTTTATTTTCTACAATTGTTCCGTCTAATTTGATGCGAACATATAAATTTAAACACCACAGAATAAAATAGGAAAAAAACTTAGTACAAAAATTTCAAACACAATATAACAGAACTTCAAAAAAAAAAAATTGGTGCCCAAGCTGGGCTGGCGCACACACCAAGATTCATGCACAAACTAGTCTTGCGTGGGTGGTATTTTTTCAATTTTGAAATAAACAGTACTAACTAATTAATTTTGAATTATTAGTGTGGTAACTAATTTTTTTTTTTGGCAAAGTTGCTTCAGTTGTCATTATTTTCAGATAATTGCAAGGAAAAAAAGGACATTTCTTAGTAGTTTAGTTGGTAATTCATAACTAAAACTTGTATATACAAATCAAACATGCATGAACTGGTACTAGTAATTCCATAATTATGTCAAATGCTTGTATTTTATGTACTATCCATCTTTTTGCAAAATGAAATTAAACAATGATATTTTTTTGTTCGTGAACCTATCCATCGTGAACAGAAACAAATCAATAATTTGTTCTCATATTGTGGCACTAAAAATTTTAGCACTGAATCAAATTCAAGCCTTCAGGCCGTTTAAACTGATCTTTTCTTTTAGAGCTTCATTTACGTATAATTTTTTAAAATTTTAAATTTATTTAATATCAACAAGTGGTAAAAAAATGAAAAAATTTGTGCACTTCTTAATGCATTATTTTTCTGAAAAATTTTCATTTTAAAAATTCTAAAAACATAATAAAAAATTTCAAACAAAATGTAAATTTAGCCTCCAATCACTTTTAATGAGTAGCCGGACTCATCTTTTAAATATATGTTACTTGTATTAAAATCATATTATATTTTGTTGATTCTAAAAAACGTTCTGCCCTAACTGAATTAATATTTATCTTGTAAAATTATTTCACTATTCATCATTTTGCCTAAACAGAATCTGAACCGCAAAAATTGATACAGCTACAAAAATGTTATATTAGATTTTAGAAAAACATAAATAAATAAAAGCACAAAACTCAGGTGATGTATATAATTTCAGCACCCAAATCAGGCCAATGTAGTCAAATAAACAAATTTTGCTTCGACCCAAAATTGAATAAAATGCCTAAGACAAATATTCATCAAGAACAAAAACAAAAAAAAACTATCTGAAATGTAACAGACCTAATATTATCTAAAACACCAGTTGGTGGGGCTTCATCCCGTCCCTTAGAGAGAACCGAGAAGACAGGTATGCTTTCAATTCAGGTACCGCCTCAATTGCCTTCATCAATGCAGTATCAATTGTTTTCTGGTCATCTTTCTTGTGTTGAGGCACAATGCTTTTCTCCTGCAGCATCAATTAACCAGAAAACAGTTCAGGTTCTCTTGTGACAAGTAAACACAAGCTACTTCTATGGTAATTTCATGCCTGGGAAACCTTGAGTTAAGATTTCTTACATGGGTCAGGTCATGCTTAATGAAACTCTAATGAGTGAGGCTATGGTAGTATACATATTACACAGTGGCCCATGCTATGGACTCATGACTCTGTTTTTAAGGTCCAAAAGTCGATTTGAACCGTTAAACATGATATTCATATGAAATTGTACATGCAAATCAAATTGTACATGCAAACCAAAATGTAAAATTTGGTATGCATGTACCAATTTCATATGAAGATCATGCTTAACGGTTTGGATCGACTATTTGAACTTTAAAAATAGGGATATGAATTCATAGCACAGATCAAGGGAATGAAATGCATCTTCAATTAAAAAACAAGCAGTAAAAGAGTTAAAACATTCAGATTTTACAAAACAAGGGAGAACAGTATTCCTCCAAATAAGGGGCAATTTGGTAAATTTGCAAATTTTATTCATGGCCAAAAGGGTAAGAAGAGAAAGACCTCCTCATCAGATTTGAAGAACTCTCCCTCGGTCTTCTTGGTCTTCTTTGTTTTCTCCTTCATGAAGTATTTGTCTTCAAATTTGGAAACATCAATAGAGGAGATGTCAACCTTGGTCGATGTGCCGATCACATAGGCCTGGTTCACACGCTTTAGTGGTACACCATTCACCTTGAATGGCCCTGTTATAGAGAGAATGAGTTACCACAATGCACCCATTTTAAATAAGATAATTTTGTATGTATTTGCCAACCCCTATTGACCTTTTTAAAAGAAATTTCAATTCCTGTATTTGGAAATAATGTGCAACCTTCTTTGTTGATCTGATACAAGAACATATATTATAGAGTGAGACAGTACTATCACTATGCATAGTGCAGATCATCCCGTATTATGGCTTCATACCTCCAAAATTTTACATTTTTATAATTTTTTTTACTAGTTTATTAGATAGTAGAAAATTCTGAAAATCACTAATTTCCAATGGTCCAGAATCTTTAAAAAAAATGATTTTTGCCCATATAAAAAATAGTAAAAAAATTCTGAAAAATATAAAATTTGGTCTACATATAAAAATGTTGAGCGGTTCAGATTGACTATTTTGACTTGGAAAACAGAGTGATATGGAGCCATAGTACGGACCGGTGTGCACTATGCATAGTACCATAGCCTCACTCTATATTTTATACAATACTGGTATCCAACTGGTATGAGATGTACATATTCATAATGTTGGGGATTATTAATCATGCAAAAAGATTTTAGGTTTGATTCAAAAAAAAACTGCTAGTTATGTGCAATTGCAGTGGCAATGAACAGGAAACTACAATACACTAGAATATCAAAGTAAGAAAAATAAATTATACAAGCTTATATAAGCAAAACAAAATTCACTGTGAGAAGGGAGAACTATTTTGCTCAAGATTGCAATTATGGCATGTATTATCTTAATAAATTGCAAAAAGAGATAAACGAATTATTAGTGTACCAGTAACAAGAAGCAATCCAGATGGAAGCTGCTTGAGGAACACAACTCTCTTCCCCATAAACCTCCCTGCTAGAAGGATCAACACAGTTCCAGGTGTAATGCTACCCCTATTTCAAACCAGAAACGAAATCAATTTCTCTAAAAATGCATCTATCAATGCTTACATTTGGCTACATTTGGCACATGAAAACAAAAAGGCAAAATCCAGACCTGAGTTTGGTGGGGTTGTTCTTCTTAGGCTTGGCGCGTGTCTTCTTGACATCATCAGCCGGGTAGAACTTCGGACCTTTCCCGGGTGCGGTGGTGTCGGGTTGAGCCACCACCGATTTGGGTTCGTGAGAAGGTAGCTTCCCGCCATGCTTGGCCTTGATCGCCCAGAGACCACGTTTGTGGTACATTTTCGACCTGGAGTACTTCTTGATGCCAGGTACCAGATCCGGGTTGCGGGGTCCGGTTCGGGCCTTCTTTGGCGCCATTGATGGGGTTTAGGGTTTTAGCGAGAAATGAAAGGAAAGAAGGAATGGGAAATGGAGGGTAATAGGGTTTCAGTCTTTCAAAAAAGGCCCCGGCGGAGACGGGAGAGGTTTATATATATGATCGGATTGCTTTGAGATTCGGATTGTACAAATCTATAAACAACACAGACCGGATTCAAATTTTGTCGTACCGTTAGATGTATATGCCTGAAGAAAAGCGTTATCAAGTGGTGTTGTAAAAAAACAGGCCATCAGTTGTTAACTGTGATCAAATTTATACGGCTAATTAGTTGGTCATTTTTATTATTTTTTCTGTATTTATTAATTATATGTACTATATTTTGTCTTGTATTATTTGAGATATTTTAAATAGTAATTTCACAAAAATTTATTAATTAATAATGAAACTAATTTAAAATAAGTTTATTTGATAAGTTTAATAAATTAAATTAATCATTTTTAATAATTACAAGTATGTGCACATAATTTTAATGAAAACTTAACATTATTCGTAAATTTTCGATTAATTAGCAGCATACTGATTAATTATTTGACGATACCTCATCTATTCGACGAGTATATAATGTTATTTACAACACTATTATGAAGCAAGGCACCAACACAGAAAAAAGAAAACATAAACACATCCAGACGCAGATTTTTATTTGAAAACTAATTTTGTAAAACAAAAAAATTAAAAAAATATCAGGGCTTGTTCGGCCGCTCCACAATTCCTTCGGAAAAAAAAATTCAGTTCAACTGAATTTTTTTTCTCCACGTGAACAGTAATTTTTAGTTCAATTCTCGTGCCTATACCCATTCCCAATAGTCCGCCGAACAGACCTCATAGTAATTCAACATTCATTGAAATTCTTTGCTAGAAAAAAGAGCGTTATGAAGCAAAGCACGGCCTTTTCCCTTCTTTTTCGGTTTTTTCTTATTTGAACAGTTTTTTTGGATAAAAAAAATTGAACCAAATACTTGCTCGGCATGATTCTTAGTTTTATTTTATTTTTTCTTATCATGGCACTTTTATTGCACAATCAGCAACATATAAAAGGAAGAACACATATAAGCTTTGCAAAAAGGAAAAATAAAATGGACGCCTCAACTCGGGAGCATTTATATGGGAGTGTAATCAATAATATCTATCTAGTATTTTTTTTTTTTGGAGAAGAAGTTTAGGATCAAGACATTCATGTTTAAATTTAAAAAAATATTTTATTTAAATTTCGATCTGCAACTTCTTTCAAGAAGAATATTATCTTTTGTCACTAAGTTATCACTAAGTTAAAAGACTGATTTTCTAAAATAAATATATAGTTGTGATGAAAATTTATAATTTGCTTGTTGTCAACCAGTGGCATTACACTGTGTAGATAGTGCAATGCCATACTCATATATATGAATGAATGCAAAAACTTACTAGAGTATTATCATTTTCATAATTTTATAAAAGTTTTATTTTATTACGTGAATAATTTTGATAATTATTGTTTAATATATAAGCTTCATATTATTTTTATTTCTTCAATTTTTGTGGTGTATCTATTTTATAATATCAAAGTTTTACATCCTTACATTTGTTAAGTTGATTAGTCACTTTTAAGACGCGTACTAAATTAATAATTACTCTAAAATTCCTACCTATAAAATTATACATATGACATATCACGCAAGTATTTATAATTTTTTTACATGTGAGATGTTTTGATATCTCGTTCTCTCTCCATCCAGTTTGAGCAGATGGTCCCCTAACAAAATACCTAGATTGAATCAATAACAAACAATATGTTACAAATCTGATTGAATCCAAAAACTATTTTTTAACAAACTTTTCTATATGTTATGTTTATGTAATTATTTTATATTAAAGACCTGCTAGTGTAATACTTGTCTATTTCAATTAAGACGTAACTGTTAAAAATTATAATGTGGTTTTAATCAAGTTTAAACACATTTTTCTCTTTCTTTCTCGAAGAAAATAAATAAATCAATACCCTATTTCTTGAAGTAATTAAATTTGGACTTAATTATAAGGCATCATTGAATGTAAGTTTTCATAAGCACATATTGCAAAAGGATCCTCCTCTTTTTTACTTAAATAAACACCAAACTTCATTATTATGGTTTCTAAAGTCTCTTGAAAATGCATGAAAAAGGGATGGAAATTGATTGAATTAGTACAGTAGGAATTGCACGAGTATTCCACTAAATTGAAATATTGGTTGAATTAACTTTATTTGAAAGCTGTCCAACAGATTCTTGCTTCTCAAATAGAGATTAACTTTTTTTTTAATATATTTGCAATAAATGACAGCATTATTTCTTCTTTTTTTTTCAAGGTTTCCTTAGAAGCCCCTTGAGAAATGCCAGAACTCCCGGTACATCAACCGTCCATGCAACTGAAATCGGTTTGTATCCTGTCCAAGGGTTCAATGTATTCCACCTGCACCGCAAAGTAAACAATCTATAAGATCAAATCATTTTTGAACCCTACAAATGGTTCTTAACTATAAGTTTCACTTTACCAATCCAAAATAAAATCTGTTTATAATCTCTCCTGAAATATCAAGTATCAACCTCAGTTTGGGGTGTTCATTGGATCCGGTTTATTCGGTTTTCAACCGAACCATTAAATTTTGGATTAAACGGTTCGGTTGTTTAGTTAAATGGTTCGATTCGGTTCAATTTTTTTATTACTATGTTTTTTTATATTTGGTTCGGTTTAATCTCTCTTATTTCGGTTCAACCAAACAAACTAAAATTTACTTTGGATTTTTTGGTTCGGTTGTTATTCAGTTGACAAGATTAATATGGTTTGTTCATTTAGATTTCTGAAAACCAAATAAAATTCTGGTATAAAATAGAAAATAGAAAGAGGTAAGGATACAAAACAGTACAATTTCAAGCCTTGATCCATCAAAGTGTGGCCCACGCAAATGCCTTGAGTCTCAACTCTGACAACTGCCTTTTTATATGTGAAAAGATCTGGCCTCACTAATGCAGCAAAACTCACCGGGTCATGCAGAAATATCCCTGGTTTTATCAAAATCAAATCATCTTACCATTTAACAAAAGAAGCAAAGAACAAAGAAAAAGGAAAAATAAGTGGAACACTCAAATGTACCATTGAAGCCATCAGATTTGACGTGCCAATCTAGATAGAACTTGCACATGTTGGATATGAATTCGGCATTTTTTCCTTTTGAGTTTCTTATCTCCAAAAGATCAGCATCTGCTATTAGTAAAACCAATTTCTTTTGTTAATTAGTTGATATAATTAGTAAAAATAAATAAATTCAGGGAGTAGGTAAAGGCGTGACCTGAAAAGGAAACTTGTGTAGTGATGTTGATGCCAACAACAACAATTTCAGCACCGGATGTGAAAACAATATCCGCTGCTTCGGGATCACCATATATCTGCAATTAAATTCCTTTAACTTGTAATTAATGCTTTAATAAAAAATGAATTAAGTTATATGAAAAAATATAAGTAATTACATTTGCTTCAGCCGCAGGATTGACATTACCAGCACAGAAAAAGGCCCCGCCTAATACTACTACTTTCTTAACATTCTTTGCAAAACTTGGATCTCTCTTTATTGCCTACAAAAATAGAAACAGTTTTATGGCCCCTAGAAATATCAAAATATACTTAGTTTTTCATAATAAGAAATATCTTTTTTTCTTTTCTTTTTTTCTCTTTTTGAGAGAAAAGTGAAGGTCTAGCCTTCAAGTTTCACAAAATAAGAAATATCTTAAATGCCCTCTAAATCATAAAAGGCCTGTATACTTGACCCTCTTCAAAATTATCTATGGTAACCTTAGTTTATGGGTTATGGAAAATACTTCTAATCCTATAGGAATACATATTACAGATAATTTAATATGTATACAGTAAATATGATATTAATTTAAAAGAATAATTAGGAAATATTTGACTTACCAGGGCGAGGTTAGTAAGAGGACCTAATGCAAGAATAGAAACCTCGTTCGGGAATTCTGACACCTTATCGACCATGAATTCACATGCGCTTTTATCGACTTTTTTGTTCTTTGGTGGCGGCATTGATATATTCCCAAGACCGTCAGATCCATGCACAAAATCAGCTACTCTCGGTTCTCCTCCCTTTTTTAAAAGTACAACAAATGTTTGTTACAAAAATAATAAAACTAAAAGATGGGAGTACTTTTATTTCTCTTTGGGTTTTTCTCTCTGCATGTAGCCATTGTGTTTTTTGATTCAGGCTACGGTACTATGCATAGTGCATATTGGTCCGTACTATGAGCTAGTATCTTCATTTTCGAAGTTAATACAATTGATTTGAACCGCTCAACATGATCTCCATATGAAAATGTGCTTGTAGATCAAATTTTACATTTTTTAAAATTTTATTAATATTTTTTTAGATAGATAGAAAATCACAAGATCTAAAGATTCTAAACCAATCAAAAGCAGTGATTTTCTACCTAGAAAAAAAAATAGTATAAAAATACTAAGTAAATTTAGCCTACAAGTACATTTTCATATGGAAATCATGATGAACAGTTCAGATCGACAACTTGGACTTTGAAACAAAAATATTGATCCGTAGTATGAACCAATCTGCGCTATGCATAGTACCATAGCTTCACTTGGTTGATATTGAAACCAAAAGAAAAGATCTCAGCTCATTTCCTGAAACCCTGAATTTTCATGGTAGGTTCAATCGTGGTTAAATGAATTAAAGTGCTTCTAGTGTTTATGATTTCCTTGTACTAATTGACCATGGACCCATGGTGGAGACCCACTAGTTTAAAACAGCCATCAGATCTATAGTTAGACTATCTATTGACTTCTCCAACACTAATTTCATTCACAGAAACAAAATTTCTTCATCTCCATGATATTTTTTTTGTACAAAAACAAAATTTACTGTGGTCATTTGTATGTTTCTTATTTCACCATTAACTAATTAACTAACACAATGAATCGACCCAACAGAACTAAAAAAGAAACTTCGAGACACCAAGAACTATCCATGCAAGTTCAAGGACTATTTTAAAAAAATTCACCTTTTATTTTGACTTAAAGGTACAAATTGGTGGGAACATTGTATACATCACAGAAAAATTAACAGCTATTAGTCCATAATAAAGGGCATTTCTAAGAATAAAAAGAATTACCTTGAGAGGCTCAGGGTTGCCTTCAGCTACAGAGACCTCAGGATGTCCAGCTAACTCACACTATCCTTTTTCAGAGTTATACCAGCAATAATTACTATTAGCTATATATATTTTAAATAACATACAGTACAAAAACATTTAAAAGTATATCACACCCCCTACAAAAGCAACAATTTCCAACATTACTCTCTGGAACTATTTTCCAATACAACTGTTCCTCTGTAGTGAAAAGTGAATACGAGAAACTGGAACCAATCTACTCAGTATGACATGTTCTTTCCTTGTTGTGAATGTACAATGACCTTAAAGCCCCTCTAGATAAAATATATATTTTGGACAGACCGGAGATGCTTTTCATTGCAATTAAATAAAAGACACTCTTGTAATGAGCCTTATAAATAATGCTATAAGTTGAAATTATTAGTTAATCTTCAAGGAATTTGATGATTAAACTGGTACTGGTAATATGAGGAGGTATACGTACCAGCAGAAGGGCATTGCGAGTGGCACCTTTGGTACTAATATTTCCGAAAATAGTTGTTAGACCTATTACTTCGATTTCTGATGCTTGAAATGCCATCAGTATTGCCATGCTATCATCTGTTAACAATCAGTACATGCATAATTATAAATATATAATACTATAGTATAAAACACTGCTGAGATAAATTCGTGCGACCCTCGAGAACAAGAAACATCCCAAACAATGCGATATAATATGTAAAATATTATGTATATTTTCCGTTCTCTTGAAATAATCTTGAATATTTTTCCCATTTTTCAAGGGAGCATTCTTTCAATCTGCACGAATAAAGAATGAACTAGGCACGGATAATATCTTTCAACAATAAATTGTTTAGAACAGTATCTTTATTTATTATTGTAGACCTTCAATCTAATGACAAGTGTTAGTTCGATGTCCATCTTTAAAAAAATCAATAATGCCAGAATCTGATGCAGTGAATCGGCTTAAAATCTTTCCAGAAGAAAGTAACAGAAAGTAAATCATGAAAGGACAGATTTATTATTGAAGAACTTCAATCTAATGGCAAATGTTAGTTCTATGTCCATCTTTAAAAAAAATCAATAATGCCAGAATCTGACACAGTGACTCCACTTAAAATCTTTCCAGAAGGAAGTAACAGAAGTAGATCATGAAAGGACAGATTTACCCCTCAGCAAAATTATCAAGAACTAGGCCTTTTATTCTCTGACACTAATACTAGCCTTTCCCATTATTTATCTTTTTTTTTTTGGCTTTAGTTCAGTTACTATTTTAGCATGATTTCTACCATCATATTGCCATGCATGCAAGAACTTTGAACTTGTTAAACAGGAAATTGTCAAAAAATAATTTCCAAAGCTATTGGAAACCCATATTGGCTATGGTGGCCACAGAATGAATTAATGAATCCAACGATAGTAGGCCATGGCACAGTCAAATTTTCGAAACTACAACTGAGAGAAAGCCAAATTGAGCACTATTCAAAGCACTAGAAGCTCAATTCTCACGAGGACAACAATTGAGCAAAACGAAAATAAAAAGAAAGAAACAAATTACCAATTCCTGGATCTGTATCGATGATAACCTTCTCCCGCTTAGACGATTCCTTGTTGACACCTCCGTTCTCCATCTTACTCTTGTGTGTGCGTGTGTGTGTGTGTTCGCGCGCGCGGGAAAGAGTGTGCGTGTTCGTCTCTTTCTCTTTCTCGCGTCACCAATGGAGCTCGAGATAATCAAAGAGAGCGCTCTCCTCAATAAAAGGTTGAGATGGAGAGAGGAGGAGAGAAACGTAACTACTCTCTAATCTCTACTTAGTATAATAGAAAGCATCATTTTTGTCAATAACAACTATGTTTCCACAGGATTTACGCAATGCTGACGTGTTGAGCACCTGTGAGAATTCGTATCCTCTGAGATATCTCAAACTTTGCGTGACTTTTTGGAATATCTCAATCATTCAAATACCTTCTGCACGAATCTCAAAGCACAAATGATACTGCCCCTTACGTTCCCCCAAATAGGCACCGGACACGTATGTCACACAAAAATTGAGATATCTCAGAGGATACGCACCCCACCTGTGATGGATCTGGAATCGAACGAGAAAGCGCTGTACAACTGTAGTTAAATTAGGTAATTTTTTTGCGTGTTAAATACCCTACTATGTTTTCGAAAGTGTTAAAAATGTCAAGAACTATCCCTGTTTTATTTGTTGTTTTAACCATCTCCCGTTTCAAAAACTCGAGGTGTCCTGTTATGCCATGAAAAGTTGTACTGTAGATTTCTGTTTTTGAAAACAATGGAGATGATCTGATACTCGGGTCATTATTTATATAAGTCACCCGGAGCACGAGGATGATAGTCTGTACTTGGAGTGCGTATCCTCTGAGATATCTCAATTTTTGCATGACCCACGTGTTCGGTGTCTATTCGGGGATAGCGAGGGGGCCAGTATTATTTTAATTTTGAGATTCGTGTAAAACTATTTAAACGGTTAATATTTTCCCTAAAGTCGAGCAAAGTTTGAGATATCTCAGAGGACGCGAATTCCTGTACTTGGCCTCATGTTCAATGATCTTTTGTTACTTCAAATTTTGTGACATTCGTGAGGCTATCTTTCTGTTCATGGGTCTAGTAACATGGTACACGAATAATTCCCGTAGTATACGCGTATAATTCGTTTTTTGACATTTTCAATTGAATACCGAATAAAACACAAAAAAATAGATTATACATTTTATTCGAGAATAAACAGGGGCGGACCCAAGTGTATCCAGGGGGGGCAGTTGCCCCCTGTATTTTGCGTTTTAGTGGAAGTTGAGACATTTCGATCGACTCTGCCCCTCCCTGGAAATTTTTTTGCCCCCCGCTGGATGTTTAATTTTTAATTCCGGTTAAATTTAAGGTTAAAATTAAAGTAATTTTTTTCAATTATGATTAATAATTAGAATTATAGATTGAAATATCAGAAATTACAAGTCAGAGCATTGAAAAGTATAAATTAAAGCATTATTTTTTATTAAATATTTAATTAGTTAATGGATTTGAATCCGTTTAGTTATTTAAATCCGATTCGATATTTTTTGCCCCCCCCCCCCCACGACGAAAATCCTGGATCCATCCCTAAGAATAAACAGCTAATAAAATGAAAATTACGAATTATTTGCGAATAAAATGTAAAAAAAAAAAAAAAATGGGGGGGGGGGGGGGTTTGGATTTTTTTTTTCTTCCTTCCTTGTGGTACCTTATTATTCTTGAATTATATCCGAATTATTTCCAAATCACGAACTTTTGATCTCACCGAACCAAACTTGAATATTTTATTTGTCAGTATGCATGAGACTGATAATTAAACATGCAGTACAAACGAGTCACAAAGTAATGATTAGAGAAGATCATAGAGTGTCCAGAAGAACGGGACGGTAACGTCTAACGTGGCTCCATGTTAGTGGACCCCAGTTTCCAGTTTGTACTCTTGTCTCTATCTCTCTCTGGTGCTAAGTTGCTAACTACCTCTATCATGGGAGAAATGACGATTAAGGGCACCTACTCACGTGGCAATATCTTTTTCTAGGAAGTTTCTTTTGGTCCGTATCTCTTAAGTCGTAGCGTAGATTTGACAAATTAAGGAAAAGTATTGTTCGAAAAGTAAAATTGAATTTGTAGGGCCATTCCTGACAAATTAAGGAAAAGTATTGTTGGAAAAGTAAAATTGAATTTGTAGGACCATTCATAGGGATGATATCGGAGCGGATAGTTGTAAAATTATATTTATATTCGTATTTTAAAGAACAAATACAGATACAAATAGTAAACTGATGTCAAAATGTAAGATTAAATTTATCTTAAATGGATATAAATATGAACCGGATAATCTATAAATACGGATTCGAATACACATATAAAAGAAATAATTGTCAGATAATTGAGTTATATGAATTTTAAGATATAATAATAATTAATAAAGTTTAAATATGAAAATAATGAATAATTGTAAGTTGATGGAGAGATTGATATTAGAATTTGGAAAGATTGTAGATATAAGATATTCCATTGATATAATATATAAACAAAATAAAGTAGCAGTAATAAAAGATAGTGTGGTGCAGTGGTTTGTAGCTTGGTTGCTTAGATTCTCACTCTTCACGGCACATGGGTTTGAATCCCCTTGAAGGCAAACTTAATTTCTTTTACAATAGCGGATTCAAAAAATCTTGATGGGTTATGGTTTGGATCAAATCCGTTATTTATTAGGTTTCGGATGGGTCGGATATCCGCTCAGTTTAAGTATTACTATCTGTATCCGAATCTAGATCTCCTCTGAGTATTTTATTCCCTTATTCCCTCCTCTTGTTAATATATTATAATATTATAGTTATTATTAATATATTATTATTATATAATTAGTATATAATTATTAATAATTAATCAACTTAGGCTTACCAAAATAAAGAATACATTAAGCTATGATCTAACTTTAGATCTCAACCAAACATGAATAATTTAGACTGGCCTAAATTGGAATAATTAATTTAGGCCTCCTTAGCTTTAGTCCACAACTAAACACCTCCTGGAGGAATAGAGGAAAGACCAAAATGTAAAAGACAAGAATTTAATTGTAAAAGTACAAACTCAATTCTACTTTTACTACCAATTTTACAATTCTACTTAATTTTTTCCTTATTTGACAGGAATATAATCTTTTTTCCATAAGAGTTAGAATGATATTTTTATTCAAAAGTGTGAATATTATTTGGACAAATTTGTTATATATGGATTGTACAATAATAACAATAATAATATAGTACGATGACTACACCTTCGTTAAGACACTCGTTATATGTAGTTTTTTTTTTTTAAATGTGGAGATCATGTCTCCAGATTCTACTAAAAATATGTCAATTAAATATATCTAAAAAGTTACAATCTTGTTATATGTTGCTGCAATTAAGGGTGCTAATGAGCTAGGTTCGGCTCAGATTCGGTTCGACTTGACATACTTGGCTCAGCCCAACTTGACATACTTGGCTCGGCTCGGCTCGGCTCATATAAATACTTGGCTCGGCTCGGTTCGGCTCGTGAGCCAAGACCAACAAAGTAGTTATAATAGAACTTGACATTTTCATATGATCTAAATCTTTTGATACAAAAAATTCGAAATTTCAAAAAATTCGAAATTTCAAAAAAATTCAAAACTTCAAAAAATTCTAAATTTCCAAAAATTCGAAATTTCAAAAAAATTCTAAATTTCCAAAAATTCAAAATTTCCAAAAATTCTAAATTTCCAAAAATTCTAAATTTCCAAAAATTCGAAATTTCAAAAAAATTCGAAATTTCAAAAAATTCGAAATTTCAAAAAATTCGAAATTTCAAAAAAACCGAAATTTCAAAAAAACCGAAATTTCAAAAAAATTCGAAATTTCCAAAAATTCGAAATTTCCAAAAATTCGAAATTTCCAAAAATTCGAAACTTCAAAAAATTCGAAATTTCAAAAAATTCGAAATTTCAAAAAATTCGAAATTTTTAAAAATTCGAAATTTCAAAAAAATTTGAAATTTGAAATCGGTGAAAAAAAATCTATTGTATTCTATATTTAATATGAATGTTATTTACATGATATAGTTAGTTTATTATTCAATTTTTTTTATATTGTAATCTCTTTAAACATGAAAAAAGCTCGGCTCACGAGCTTACGAGCTGAGCCGAGCCGAGCTTTTTTTCTTCAAAAGCGATCGAGTTTGGACTGTTTTTAGTTTCGAGCCCGATTCGTTATGAAATATTGAGCCGCTCAACTCATAGATTCGCGAGCCGGCTCGACTCATTAGCAGCCCTACCTGCAATATATATTTTTTTAATTATATTTGTATTTGAATATAAATATATTTATGCCTTATGTTACTACAAGAAATATTTTGAGAAATATATTTTAGTGTTTTTCTTATTTGATAATGAGTTAACTCAAATTTCTTTATAATACAAAGGACGAAGAGGCATACAGCTAGCATATTAGATATGAATATTTTTTTCATTAAATATGAAGAACTTCTAAAATAAGTATAAATATTTTCGGTATAATTAAACATTTTCGTACTACAAATAAAGCATGGGAGTGCAGGATAATTTGTCACAATGTTTGCAGCAATAACAATAGCAAACAAGGGCAGAATCATACTATTATACTATAAGAGTTAAATGTGAATAGAGATCAAGCATATTAAATTTTTTTGTTGCGATTACGAATAAGAGTCAATTTATTTTATTCTTAATTATATAAAAATAAATCATAAATATATATATATTTTTAAAATAAATGAGGTCAATTGACCTCATTTCTTGAGAGTAGCTCCGCCTTGATATAGCAAACAACAATATTAACAAAAACAATGATGATGATGGTACTAATAATTGCAACAATAATATTGATAATATAAAGATTATAATCATATAAACAACAATAATTTTATACAAATAATAATAATAATAATAATAATAATAATTCAAATTATTCACTTTTTCTGTCGCATCAACATGCAGCGTGCTACGCGATCGTTGTGCGATTTTATTCTCACAATTGTTAACATCACTATTCTCTTCCTTCATTTATTTCATTTCCACAATCAACCCCTTATTGTTGGGTATCTTGAGTTAGGTGTTAGCTTGTGTACGAATTCGCATCCTATGAGATATCTCAAACTTTGAGTGACTTTTTGGAATATCTCAATCGTTCAAATACATTCTGCACGAATCTCAAAGCTAAAATAATACCGGCCCCCTATGTCCCTTCGAATAGGCACCGAACACGAAGTCCGTATCCTCTGAGATATCTCAATTTTTGCGTGACCAACGTGTCCGGTGCCTGTTTGGGGAAGTGTACGGGGCTAGTTTTATTTTAGCTTTGAGATTTGTGCAGAACGTATTTAAACGATTGAGATATTCCAAAAAATCACGCAAAGTTTGAGATATCTCAGAGGACGGGAATTCCCAGACACATCGGTCATGCAAAAATTGAGATATCTCAGAGGATACGCACCCCTTGTGTACGAGCTTCATGTATAAATGAGATAGGAGTAGGTTCGATGGGCATCAAACTTACTTTTAGGTTCAATTAGCTCTAACACCGTACGATTATCATTGAAATTTGTGCGCATAGAAACTGAAAAATATTTGCACAGGTTTTAATGAGTTTGCACGAATCTTAATGCAGATCTGATGGTCATTTCACCATCGAAAAGGGTAGGTCCGACGGGCATCGGACCTACTCTCAATTCAGTATAAATTGCCCAAGGCAAAAGCTTTGCTAAGAATTGTCCTGAACTCTCAGTTCCCCAATAATAACTTGCCACGTGTTATAAAGGGCTGGGCCTGGAGCATATCAGTATATCACTAGAATCAAAATAAAAATTTTGACAAAAAGGGAGAAGGTGTTGAAGTTGGAACTACAATTATATAAAGATTATGGTATTCTTTATTGACCGGGAGAAATTACCAATTTATTGAAGGAATTGAGAGAATGGAAAGAAAGAGTACGGATTTGTGCCCGCTTCAACTTTTGAAGAAAGAAATAGATAATTCGATATTTATTTAATATAAAATTAAGGGTATATATTGGACCAGTTTTTTGCAAACGGCCGGTCCAGTTCAAACCTCCACAGTCTACGGGTTGGTTTGGTCCATGGGTTGGCATAGTCCGGGTTAGACAGGCCGGATTTGGAGATGACAGTTCAAACTAGTGCCATAGTTAGGGGTGAGTAAATCGCTCATAACTCGTAACTCGCTCATAACTCGCTCACTAAAAACTCGTTAAGAACTCGCTCATTAACAACTCGCTCATTAACGACTCGCTCATTAGCGCTCATTAACTAAATGAGCCGAGCATGAGCATACCCCAACTCGCTCATTAAGAATCTGCCACATCTAATCCTGCCACATTTAATCACAATTTCTTAAATTAATATTAAAACTAAATAAATAAAAAATTCCAAATCTACTTATTACGCTCCAGACTAAAGTTGAAATTAAAATTGCTCCAGCGGTCCAGTGAGTCTAAATTGCCTAAAGTCCAGCGGCCCATTGTGTAATTAAAATTGGTAAATGAGTAAATGACGCTTCAGAGTTCAGAGTTCAGACTATTTATGGATAATTTTTGTTAAATTATGTAATGTTTAATTAGATTGGATTATGACAATTTGTTAAATTCTATAAATAAAAATTAGTTTTTGAAAATTAGGTTTTGAATTTTTAAATTACTTATAATTCGTGACTCGCTCAGTTGCTCATAACTCGCTCATTAACAACCCGCTCATTAATAACTCGCTCATTAACAACTCGCTCATTAACAACTCGCTCATTAGCGCTCATTAACTAAATGAGCCGAGCATGAGCATACCCCAACTCGCTCATGCTCGCTCATTAATCAGCCCTAGCCATAGTCTAAGGTCCAGACCAACGTGGGTTTGTCCAGTTTGGTCCATAGTCCGACGGGTCCGAATTGGTTCGGTCTGATTCTTTTTTTATTCAATTATTTAAAAAAATGAATTTTGATCCAAGTTTGGTTCTGTTTAGTCCAGGTTTGCTGGTTTTGGTCCGAGGTTTTGTCCGGGTTAGTTCAGGTTGGTCTGTGTTAGTCTAGGTTCGTCTGATAAGCATATATTATATACACATTCGAACTAGTTTTTATCATATAATAACACCAAATATCTTGTATTTTGACTATAAAGTTAATAAAATACACCTAGAATCAAGTTACTGCAGTTAGTTGTTTTTATGATGCAGGAAAAGATGAAAAATGAAGAAAAATTTCCTCAGTGCGGACGCATTAACATCCAGTGCGGACGCACTCAGTACTTAGCCAAATTTCCAGCCGCTCAGAATTCCAGATGAAAAGTCCGAGCGTAATGCGTCCGCACTCACCATCCAATGCGGGTCGACCATCCGCACTCAGTATATCAGAAAAGTTCGAGCGTAATGCGTCCGCACTCATAACCCAGTGCGTCTGATCCACCCGCACTCAGTACTGAGCAGATTTCAGAACAACACAGGAGTTCACCAGTGCGGGTCATACATCCGCAGTCATATCCAGTGCGGACGCACTCAGATCATTACGCAGGATGTTAAATAAGGAAAGTTTGAGTCGGTGCGGATGAGTGCACCCGCACTCTCCACCAGTGCGGACGCAGTGAACTCGCAGATAACCAGAATTTCACATTTTTAGCACGGGTTCTATTTTTAGCGCATCATGGACACGTTTTCTACAACCAATTCTGATCATGGCATCCTGGAAACAGCACCCACTAACTCACTACTCCTACATTCAAGCTAGGCATGGTCTCTTGCTATAAAAGGGGAGTTCATTCCTATTGAGAAGATATTCAATTATCAAGCTCTCCATCAACAATTCTCATCTCTCTCATCACCTCTTGGTGCTCTTTCCATCCAAATTTCTGTGAAAATTCTCTAAGTTCAAAGTGTTTGCCAAGGAAGGAGAAGGAGAAGATTCAAAGGAGATCCCGGCAAGTATTGAGGTTTTTGATTCAACAAAGGGTGTAATTATTTCTTTAATTCATTTCTCTTTATTTTGCCAAACTTTGTAATGGATCTCTCCAAGAGGGAGTAGTTCTCTCTCTAGGGGTTTAGGTCAATGCATGAACTTGTTTAATTCTATTCTATTTGGTTCTTTGTTCTTATTATGATTGTTTGATTTGATTGTTAATTTTTGGTGATTTATTCTTTGTGGTTCGCATGATTTGTACTTGAATTGTAGTTATCCCGCTTTAGGTCTTTTAGACTCCAAAGTAGCTTAGGATCATATATGATAGTATAAATTGTGTCACAAAGCCATTAGGATTTAGGTTAGAGAAACACCATCTTTTAATCTAAACCGGAACTACACAAATTAAAGTTAGGTATTTGGTGATGGACCCAAAAGTGAAATCAAATCCTAATTAGGACATCTAGAATTGAATTGGATATCGGTATGAAGAACCTAAGGGTGAAATACCGATATCTAAGGATATGATAGACTAACAAGAGCTTCATAACCTAGATAGCTAGGGTGATAGACCGATCGGTGAAGTCCGAATTATCTAGGCACGTTATTAATTCACGAAAGTAACCCTTTTTAATATATTAGGTTAGAAACCTCATCAAATCAAGCATGAATTTAAATAAACCAAATAGATAGGATTAAATAAGGAATTGTAGACCGAAAGCCCCTAGAATTCTCCAATCTTTGTTAAACCCTAACTTAGCTTTACTCTTTCTTAGTTTTTATTGTTTAAACCTTCAACTCTTTGGGTATTGAACCCGCCAACCTTAGGATTATTAGTAAACAAACATTAAAACGAATTTTGAAACAAACCAAAATTCTGAAATTATTCTTTAGAGCAAAAATTGAAGTCTCCCCTTATCCCTTGGATCGATACCTTTTATACTATATTGATAGGTTGTGCGCTTGCAATCGACCAATCTTTGAGTATTTAGGTTTATAAATTTAAAAGAAAATTGAGTACAAAATATAGCCAAAACCCTATACACAAAAAACTCATCATCGTCCGAGTCAGTTTGGTCCAGATTATTCACGGTCCAGATTATAACGGTCCACGGGTTTTGAACCGGCTGGTTGACACGATTCTAGTGGAAAAAAACTAATCCAAACCTGAGCTAGACCTATCCCATGACCCCGTCAAGGTTGATACAGGTTTAGACCCTAGTAGCCTGTTCCGATTGTCCGGGTCAGTCTCACGGGTGATCCGGTCCGGATCATCCCATTTTTTTTTTTTCAAAACTCTTCGTTTGAAAGTGAAAAATAGAGAATAATAGATGAGTTGAAGAGTAAACAGATAGAGGAAGTGCTGGAAAGCAATCCTTTAGAAAATGAATCTTATTCGTTAGAGCAGGGGTACTAATTGAATCAAGACCGTTGGGAACTAGGGAAATTTTAGGGAGGTGGATTCATAAAAGAGGAGGGATCAAGTTACAACAATTTTGAGTTACAACAAAGATTTTTTTCATTTTCAAAGTCCAAATTGTCGATCCAAACCGTTCAATATGATTATCTAAATAAAATATGCTTCCAGATCAAATTTTACATTTTTTTGAATTTTTTTACTATTTATTAAGTATTTTGCAAAAACTAGTCAAATTCAGACCATTGAATTTTGTACCCATCTTAATAAATAGTAAAAAAATTCAAAAAAATATAAATTTTGATCTGGAATTATATTTTATTTAGATAATCATATTGAACTGTTTGAATCGATAATTTAGACTTTGAACATGAAAAAAACTGTTGTTGTAATTTTGTTGTAATTTAAAATTGTTGTAACTTGATCCTCCTCTTCATAAAATTAATTATTAAAATTCAGTGAACTTTGCATAACGACCTCCAGTCAAACAAAAAGTTTACATAGACTTGGAGCAATTGGTCTATATGGAAAATTGAAATAAAAATCATTCCTTAACCAGTGGATGACCACACATAAATAGACCGTGTCTACACAGATCTTATACCGTCTGCAGAGACCCATCATAGCTTAGCCGCCTTTAAAATCACTGACATGTGGTCCAAATTTCGCGTCATAATTATTTATATACAATCGGCGCATACATAAATTTGAACCTGAACTAATAATCGTCTTCTCTCCTCAACCCTTTGAAATCAAACCCCAGCCGTTTGTCTTATATCATATCACCTAAGGTAACAGAATATTTATGTTTAGTGAAGGACCGTTCGATCAGACTCCACCCAATATTAAAGGAACCCATACAATGGCCTGATTCTGATCGTACGGTCAATATATAAACAGAAATATTTTGTTACCTTAGAGAATTGGACTCAGCCGTTTTTTCCCTACCTCTCACTCTCATCACTAGCAAAACAACCATGGCGCCTCATCCTCTCTCTCTCTAATCGAACCCCCCTATTTCCCTCTTGCTTCTCTGAATATGAAGCGATTTCTCCGTATCCCTCTTGCTTTCTCTATCCTCTTTGCCATTTTCTCCCTCTTCTCCCTCCTCTCCTCCCGTTCCATAACCTTTTTCCATCCAACAAACCGTGTGTTCTATTGGGTTGCAAGGCGCAACCAATCGTACAGTGTACTACCATCTAATCTCACAGCTGAGCTCCGTCGTTTGGCAAATTCGGATCCGGGTGGAGAATCCATGAAAAAAGGCATCCAAGACCTGTTAGAAGGCAACCTCCCGTTAAGCAGAGATCAAGTGCGTAGACACGAGCCGTATACTCACCCTCGGTTGAGGTGGGACCCTTGGGACAGTGACCATGTGCCTCACAGACTCCGCTCACCGAAGGATTATAGAAATCGAATCCGGGTCGTACCCGAGCTCCGTAGACTCCTCAGAACCCGACTCTGGTCTCACAACAAAAGGTACAATCTAAGCGAACTGTTAAACCTCCCTGTTGGATTTGAATCGATACCCGGTAAGAGGCACTCGTCTTGTGCTGTAGTTGGTAATAGTGGTATCCTTTTGAACTCAAACCACGGTGAAGAAATTGATAAGCATGATTTGGTAATTAGATTAAACAATGCGAGAATAAAAGGATACGAACAACACGTAGGATCCAAAACGGGTTTGTCGTTCATCAATTCTCACATTTTAATTCAGTGTGCAAGACGGGTCGGTTGCTTTTGCCACCCATATGGCGAAAATGTGCCCGTTTTGATGTACTTCTGTATGGCAAGTCATTTTATCGACTACCTTGCGTGCAACTCAACTTCTGGCCAAAACCGGGCGCCATTGCTCATAACGGATCCGGGTTTCGATGCCTTGTGCGCAAGAATAGTGAAGTTCTATTCTTTGAAGAGATTTGCTGAAGAAACCAGCCAAACGGGTCAGTTACTTGCTGATTGGGGAAAGACTCATGATGTGAAATTGTTTCATTACTCTTCGGGATTTCAAGCTGTGATGGTTGCACTAGGAATTTGTGATAGAGTTAGTTTATTTGGGTTTGGAAAGTCAGATAAGGCGCAGCACCATTACCACACAAATCAAAAGAAAGAATTGGATTTACATGATTATTTGGCCGAGTATATGATTTATCGGGACTTGGCAGAGAGGCCGGAGGTGATTCCTTTCTTGACCGATCTCGGATTTAAGGTTCCATCGGTTCTGGTTTATTTTTGAGTAGTTACAAAACAGGATGAAAAAATTAGGCATTACTTAGGTTTAGGGTTTTGAAAATTTTGGTAGGTCTTAGTTAAAACATAGAGTAGTTCCTAATGTCAGTTTGGTTTTTATTCTTTGCAAAAAAAAAATATAATTGTATAAATACTTAGTTTCTAAATTCCACGCATTGTGCGATAATTTGATTACATCTTTGTATTAATTTTGTTTTGAAATTAAACTCAATTATATATACAGCTGGCACTATATCTTATCAGTTCAATGCATCAATGGTTTACTCATTATGATACCTTGGTTGGTACCAAACCATCCTATGTGAGCAGGTAGGTGTCTATTGATCATGACCAGTATAAGGTATAGAGCAAAATACACTTTTATGGAGTATAGGTATAGTTTAAACCAAAAATACCAAGTGTTATTCACCAAAAAGAGAAAGGAAGAAGAGAAGAACAGCAAAAATAAAAGAGACAGGGTAAAGATATTAACAGAGTAGTTTTTGCTTCGTGAAGCTCCTGGACAATTGAGTCAAACAACACTGTGCATGACTTGTCCGCTGCATGAAACAAAACTGCTCTGTCAATATCCTTGCCAGAGAGAACCAAGGACAGATGACACAGAATGTGAAGCACCGGATGTAATATTTACTTAAATGAGGGTTTTTTTATATAGATTGATATTTCACTTTCACTCTGGTTTAATAATATGATTCTGTGTTTGAAGGCACTTTCTCTTTTAAGATTTGCAGTAGCTTTCTCTTTTGGAACCAACTTAATATATTAAGCTCACACTCATCAGTGCACTTATTGGGTGATCTTCAAATAAATAAAATTATCTCTTCTTTTTTTAACTTTTGCACTACTTATAAACTATTTAAAAGATTGTCGCAGACAACAAATATGACTCATAAATATAGAAAATTGGCAATATTATTTAAAGAAGATTCTCATTTTCTAGAGATTGACCAGCAGTTTAACTTGAACTCTTCCTGTTGAATAATTTTTTGAGGGATATGGTCATAGAATGAGAAATTTTGGAGGGCATGTACGTAAGAAAACCTCTCACTTCCCATATATAAGAAGTGGAATAGAGATACAGTAATGTAACCTAATTTTTGGGTTTTAAAAATATAATCAAACCAATCAAATTAAATTTGTTAACCAAATAATAATGAAATTAAAATAACTAAGTTAAATTTCGATTTATTTGATTGAATTGAAATAAGAGATATTAAATTTTAATAGTTACTCAATACATACACATACAAATAATCATAGAAACAAATATGAATTATATATATAAGTTGTTGACATTAGATTGTGGCATCTCTTTGACAAAGAAGTCAAAATAACTTAGAAATTAAGCTACATATTTAAATTTTAAATTATTAGTTTCAGATAGATAGTAAAGTAGAATGTAGTAACTAAACAAAGTATTATTGATTTGATGTCATGATGTGTCGTGTTCAACATGACGTGATAGTCACATTTAACTTCTTATTTTTGTTCAAAATTTAAATTGTTCATTCAATTAGAAAAATTAACAAAAGTTGTAAAAATATTGTAAAATAAGAAAAATGTGAGGAACCTAAAAATATTATTTAATATTTTTGTCTGATTGTAAAATGTTGATTAAAAAATTTAAAAAGTATCTAAAATTGTATAGAACGTGATGTTTCATTCCGTACCATGATATTTTTAATATGTAATAATAAATGATAATATGACATTTTGTAATGTATCTTGACGTATTCAGGGGTGGACCTGGTTGAGCAAACTACTTGGATTTTCAAATTTTATGGAGATATATAGCCTTAGACCAACTTTCTTCTTCTAGAAATTTTGTTTCTCATCTCTGAAATTTTGATCTATAATTTGAATTAAATTTAGTGTTAAAATTAGAATAAATTTTTTGAATTCATATTGGTAATTAGGATTAGAAGTTAGAGTATTTTTTTTTATCTAATA
Source organism: Carex arenaria (assembly GCA_964058825.1). Lineage (NCBI taxonomy): Eukaryota > Viridiplantae > Streptophyta > Magnoliopsida > Poales > Cyperaceae > Carex > Carex arenaria. Next base: position 157,799 of record CAXKVW010000870.1, read on the forward strand.
CCCGATTAACTATTTAAACCCGATTAACTATTTTTTTTGCTTCTCTTGACGAAAATTCTAGATCCGCTCCTAAATGTATTGTGATGTGTGAAAATCCATACATATAATGTTCATGGTACATCAACATCGGTCATGCACATTATTGTGCAATACATCCTACCAAGTTACACATAAAATTCACGCATAAATTATCGTCCTAAATATCATACCGGTAACTTACACATAAAATTGACACAAAAATTGTTGTCCCAAACAATACTATATCATCCTATTTACTTGCCCATAAAATTCACACATATTACGTCATCGTGACTTTCCGTGAACTTAAACCGTCGCCACCTAACATTTCAAATTCTATACATTCATCGATCGATGATCGATCCATGAAATCCATCGGGAAGGAATTCACATAGCCCGAGTTAACTCAAATTTTGAGTTTAGATCAAGATCGTCTGATCTTCTTAAGCCATTGTTCGAACTCTGATCGGACGGTGTAAATCTAATCTCAAAATATGATTTACTTGAGAGGAAGCTGTCTCATTGTGAAGTCCGACCTTGGCTGAACCAGGTCCAAGTAGGCCGAAGGCCACATCACCTGACAGTGGGACCCACAATTCAGAAATACAGTCTCTAGTCTTAGATCTTGAGTTCTTGACACTCGAACTTAGAATTTATCCTTTCCTTTTCTCTCATCTCCTCTCGCTCTCTCTCTCGTCGCTCCCGATTCCTTCCTTACCTCTCAGCTTCTAATCCTCTCTAATCACGCATCATCATAAACAAATCGATATACCTTCAATGCATAAACAAGTTTCCCCAACTCCATCTAGGTTTAGGTTTAGGATCAAGGTTACTGCTTCACTCGCCGTCGTCAAACCCTAGCTACTACTGGTTGGTTGCATTCGTTCCCGCAATGGAAACCAAGAACAGGGAAGAAGAAGCTACTCCAGATTCATGGGAGACAGCGGATCTGGAGGAGAGCGTTAATCGTCTCTTTATCTCCTCTCGAAAGGGCAACTCTGATTCTCCTCCTCAGCCACCGCCTCCTCCGCCTGGGGCCGCCGTGGATTCGTCTCCAGTTCAACCAACAGAGGAAGCAATAGCTCAGGTGGATCAGTTTCTCAAGGAGGCGCTGGAGAAACCTCGTGAGCGGATATCTGGTAAATTAATGTGTGCTTTTTGAGTAATCCTGAAAAATAATATGTGCTTTCTGATGCTATATAACTATCCAGAGCATTAGTTAATTGATATGCATAGTGAAAGATTTTTTTTCTTTTTTTGTTAACCTTATAATTACATTTGTTAGTTTATATTAGATATTAAGCACTATCTGGTATTACTTTAAGATCACAGTTCTACTTTATCCTCTTACATTCATTAAATTAAACTGCATTTAGGGTAATATAAGTTGTGTTGTCATACAAAACTACCTACCAAACATGGCGGTATATATATTTCTTATTAGGTGCAAATGTAATATGAAATTTACATGGAAGGTTTTTCCTTTTAACAGTGTTGAGGATGGAACAGGACATTGAGAGGTTAATACGAAACCCTAGAGAAATACAAATTGAGTTCACTGCACTGCCCACCTCTTACTTGCGACTTGCTGCACACCGACTTGCGCAACACTACTCCCTACAATCAATTGCCATACCTGATCCAATAACACTTGATGGGTCTGGGCCCGGGTCTCGGATTATAATCCGAAAAATCACCACTGACTGCCGATTGCCTACAGTTCGACTTGCTGATATACCTGTCAACCTACCACAGGAGGACACGAGTTCTGTTCCGGTCAAACTTGCAATCAAACCAAGGCAACACAGAAACCTGCACGGATCTGGCCTTGGCGGAAGCTCATCTAGGTCAAATTTTCCTAAAACTGTGGAGGAGAGAAAAGAAGAGTATAATAGAGCACGTGCTAGAATATTTAATGATGCTAATTCTAGTGGTAATAGCGGCACAGTTAGTAAACCACGTGATGAACCGAGATTGCCAGATAGCCTTGACAATTGCGGGTTTGTAGAACCAGATTTGGATGAGACGTATGAACTTGCCGGTAATTTTAATTCAAGTTCGAGTTCGAATTTGAATTCTTTGGCAAATAGAGGGAGTAACAGTAGTGGTAGTAATAGGAATAGGGGTGAGAGTGAAGCAGGGTTAACCCGGACCAGATCTGGTGGGTCCCGGGTTGCCATATTTAGAGACCGAGACTTTGATCGAAAGGATCCTGACTACGACCGCAGTTATGATAGGTATACTCTCTCTCTCTCTCTAGGTGTGCCCTCTAATACAGTAGTTTTGGGTGGCATTTCATGACATAGTATTTTATTTGATAGAGCCAGTTTTACCTATTTCACTTGTTGGATTCAGAATAGTAATGAATTTCCAAAATTGACAGCAAAATTATAGTAATGACAATATCTGTGGTCTTTTTACAAAGCCATATTTTTATGTGTTAATTTAGAGCATTTTTTGTGGCTTTGGATGTTATACAGATATGTGAAGAGGTTTGATCCGGGTTTCGGGTACAATGGCGGGTCATACCCGATGCAACCGCTTTACGTGCCAGCTGTCAACTACAACACGGAGTTCCCCCAGCTTGGGTCCGCTCCTCGTCCCACTCATCAGCTCTCCATTGACTCACCGCAACAGGTTATTATTACTTTTCACAAAATATTGTATAATTTCATGGGTTCCTACAGAATCCGGATATCACGCAGAGCCTTGTAATAGTACTTAAGTGGTAAGCATCGCTTATTTATGCAGAGATAAAAACTTAAGACGAGCCATTTTGTTTTTGAAGTAAACGATGAAAGGAGGATACAAGAAAATACTTAGTGTTTAGTATACATTGGTATTTTCTATGGTTTTATATGGTTTGCATGGTACTTGTACACTTCACAAAGGATACTTATGAAACTACATTTACTTAGTTTGGATATAAGGCATTCTTAGAGTACTTATGAAATTACTGATTTTAGTAAAATGTATGTTGGTTTTGTAAATGTTTTGTTTAGTATTGAGTACTGAAAATTACCTACTACCTAGGCTCGATCGGTGTCTCCACACATGCACGGTGGGCCGTGGTCATCAGTGGCTCACCCGCCACCTCAGCAAGTGGGGCAACTTACCATGCCATACCACCCTTCTCCTCATGAAGCCATGGTTGCTCATCAATTTAATGCCACAAGCCCTATTAGTGGGGGTGGTGCGCCAGGTGTCAGGACGCCAGTGTACATCCACTCTCCACAGTACACTGTCTCAGGTAGACCTGGTGTACCCCTTTCCTATGTGGCCTCTCACGAGCAAATGCAACATTTCCTCCAGGTAACACTTATTTTGTTACGACTTATTTTGCTATTTGTATGAGTGAGGCTACGATACTATATGGATCAATATCTCCATTTTTGAAGTTCAAACAATCAATCCGAACCATCCAACATGATCTCCATATGAAAATGTATTTGTAGATCAAATTTTACATATTTCTGAAAGATTCTAGACAATTCAAAAGTAGTGATTTTCTATCTATCTTAAAGAATAGTAAAAAAATTCTTAAAAAAATGTAAAATTTAGTATGTAAGTAGATTTTCATATGAAAATCACGTTGAACGATTCAGATCAACTATTCGGACTTTAAAAATGAGAATACTGAACCACAGTACAGAAAAATATGCACTATACATAGTACCATGGCCTCACTCCTTTTTGTATTGTTAGCTCCTGTTAAAGGAAGGTTAGTCAAAGAAGTGTGTTTCATATTTTCTTTCTTCCATAATAGCTTCTACTTCATTACAGTATATAAAGTAAGCCCCTGGTGATTTACTTTTGCACTTTAAACAACTGTGATTGCTAAAAAAAACAAATCTATGAAGAAAGTACCACTTGAAATAATAGATAATACCATATTAGATCTCCTTTTATGAATACGCGGACACTGCCATGTATAGGAGCTAACTATAGTGTTTTTAAGTCCTAATGATAAAATGGAATGGTTGAAGTGGATCACATATAAAGTGAATGATAACACAATTACAATGATGATATTATCATTTTAATTGTTTTTTTTTTTCATATCAAGTTTCCTCACTCTGAACTTAACAAAGAACTTTAAGGGGCAGATTTGCAAATGTGTCTTACTGTTGTTCTGCTGGGTTTACTATTGTAACAGGCACAGCCACATCAGCATCAGCAACAACAACAGCAACAACAAGACGGTAATTATGGATTCGCCCGGCCCCGGTAGTGGGGCCTGGCCATGCCTGTGCCACTCTCTGTCTTCCAGCTCAGGAATTCAACATTATATCATTTTTGGCTGGTAGTGGTGCAGGCATGAAAATGCTCCGAGCGGGGCTGCCGGAATATCATCTGATGTTCCCCCTCGGTTAACAAGAGACAGAGTGAGAGAGTGATGGACAGAAGGAGAGGAGATCGAGAGAGAGAGAAAGAGAGAGAGAGAAAGAGAGAGAGAGAGAGATTGCACTAGTGTTTTCTTGCTACTTAAGGTGCCAATTACAAGAGAGGGAATATTGTGCCACTGTCTCCTCTCACCAAAAGGTACACAATTTAATGATGTTTCTCCGAGCAGTATATTTCTTAGAGTGAGGCTATGGTAATATGCATATTATGGATCAACCTGTGCTATGGATCCATATCTCTATTTTCAATGATAAAATAGTCGATCCGAACCGTTAAATATGATCTCCATATGAAAATGTACTTGGAGAGCAAATTTTATATTTTTTTAGTATTTTTTTTAGAAAGGTAAAACATTACTGTTTTTGGATGGTCCAGAATTATCAAATCAAGTGATTTTCTACCTATCTAAAAAGAATAGTAAAAAAATTCTAAAAAATGTAAAATTAGTCTACGAATACAATTTCATATGGAGATCATGTTGAACGGTTCAGATTGACTATTTGGACTATAAAAATAATAATATTGATCCGTAGTACAGATCAATCTGCGTTATGCATAGTATTATAACCTCACTCATTTCTTATCATATCTACCCTGGCTACCCTTGCTGAGAATACAAATAAAGTGGTTTCAATAACAAAATAAGTTACTAACAAGGAGCACTTGTATGTTTTTCATTTTTCAGTTCAATTAATTTTGTAATAGTTTCCTTGTTGGTTTATCAGGGGTCTTGTGGTCCTTTTGCCTCTTCTGGGGACAATGTGGCACATTGCGTGCTTTGGGGACAGTAACTTCTCTACTTTTGGAGGTTCTTAAAACAAAATGGGAATAATTGTTTGTAACATATGAATTGCTAGAAGCTAATTCATTTTTTGCGGTGATGGCCGTGAGGTCTTCGTGTGGTCACTTTCTTCACTAGTTGGATGGATGTTAATTATGTGTGTTTCTATATTTTGAGTTGCTATTATATATTAGTTCTATGCTTAATGCTTTTGTGGAAATAGTGAATTAGTGACTCTTAGTTTGTTACTTTTGTTTTTGCCTTTTTAAGCTAAGATTTAAGAGGTAGCTTGTGTGAATTTTGGATTTTTTACGGATTATCGTCCATAAACTCTGTATTTTTTTTTTAAAATTCCCTCTGAAACTGCCAACTGCATGCTAATAAATAGGCCCGTTATTGTCTTAGGATTTGTTAAAACAAGCAAAACATACGATAATATTCTTTTTCTTGTAAAAAGTCCAAAAATAGGAATTAATTTTTATTCACCAAATATATATAATTATGTTTTGCAAATTTCTCACAATGGAATTTGCGTTCTCATCAATTTTGATAAATTCAATTAGAGCAGAAACAATAAGGGTCGCAACGGAAAAAAAAAATTGATATCAAACAAATAGAACTAATGTCAAGTTGGGCTGATTATAAATCAACTAATAATTGGTTGACCGATCCATAATTTCATTCTTTGTATAAATCATCTAATAATTTTGTGAATGTAGTAATAAATGAAACGAATCTCAAACAATTATTTTTTTTTAAACTAAAAAAATATAGAATTCACCAGCCTCTTGCCCAGTTGGCATTGTTGCCAAGTAAAATCTATCTCTAGATTCTAACCAATTGATTTTTTTTTTTTTGAAGGTCCTCACTAATTTATTTTATATTATACATGTCCCTAAAAAAATAAAAAAAGAAACCAAGTTGAACTGGATTTGAATAGTTTCTCTTAATATATTCTTAATACAAATAGAGCGTCCCCTTTCAAAATTTCAACATTAATTCATTGTACTTGTACAAGATATGTTATCATGTGTACTACCGAGCCATCACTTTAAAATCATTGTTTCCTCACACTAAAAAGAAAAGAAAAATAATGAAATGCTGGGCAAAATTGGTACGGCCTTTTGTTGGCGTATACATGGTAACGAATTTTCATTTGAAAAGCAGACAAATGCAAAAAAAAAAAAGGAATAATAAAATGATCAGTACACAAAAATGTTGTTGTTTTGTCTTGTGGTTCTTATTAACTAAGAACTAAGATATGATTGGATAATGTTCATGCCACTGTACAATATATTTCACCCTATATGATTTTCGGAGTACTTTTAGTTCTTCAGAAAAATAAAATAACATAATAATATTCCTCCAAAGCAATTTCATCAAGCATCTAAAAATCAAAGAGTGATAATGTGTAATCCAGATTTAATCTAAAAATTAAAGAGTGATAATGTAATCCAGATTTAATCTTTGAAGTTTAATTTCTGGTGCAATGCGTTTAGAATCTGTTGGACATGTTCTAATAATTCAGAAAGAGAATTTCAAGAAATTAAATTAACTCCGAGATTAGTGCATTGTGTAATTCCACCAGAAATGCTTTTAAGATAAAAAAAATAGGTGAATTCTCTTCACATGATTTTTTTCTCAAACAACCAGCTATTAAGAACTCTCAAACAACTAGATAAACTGAAAAAAAGAAAAAGAAAACTGAAAAAGAAAGCTGAAAAATTATAATATTTTACATCTCGCTCTAACTTATTTCAAATCAACTAGTCCCCTCTTATACTATCTCCATGCCTAACAACATATGCAGTTTGGTCTCCTGTAAATTTTTTTCTGCATTTCTCCCTCAACAAAAGAAAACAGACTGCAGTTAGCATTTGTTTCAGTTTCTTTTCCTTCAAGTGTAGCGGATTTTTTTTTTGGGAAAATTTCCTATGTGCCCATTCAAAGTTTCAAAATAGCCAATATCCCCATAAATACATCATAATATCCAATATCCCCATATAAATTTAATTTTCTTTCTTCTATGCCCTTTCATTTGTTTAACTATTTATTTAATTAATTTAAAAGCCAAACTGACAAATTTACCCTTCTATTTGAAATGGAAGTGTCCCGTGCTTTAAATCATCTCCTTCCCTTTCTTTCCTGTTCCTCACGCTTGAGACTTCCTCCTGCTTTTATTCGGAATAACACATGGGAAAGTATTTTAGTCCAGTAGTCCCAGTTGTCCCTCGTGTCTCTCTCGCTCTATACCCCCTTTTCTCCTTCAATTTTCTGCAAGCATGAGCTTTGGCCCTTCTAAATACACTGGATCAAATTGAAGTCCGAAGATTTTGACCATGGAAGTAAAACTGCTAAAAAGGTGTCTCATGGTTCTTAAATGAGTCTTTTATTCATTCTAATGACAATAAAGTGCTATAAAACCTCCAACCTTTACTAAAAACTAAAGTGCTAAACAGGGTGTCTCATGGTAATGCTAAAAATGAATTTTCACTATTTTCACAATACTTTGATTGCTACAAATGGTCAAAATCTTTGGTTGCTAAAAGACTCATTTTGTTCTTTTAAATCTTGTTTGGATGGAAACTGAATCGAAAACACTGATTTATAAGCTACCAAATATAGAAGACAAAAGTATAACCCTTGAGCGCTAATTGTTCTCTTAAATTTTCTGTACCAGTACTTATACTGTTTTTCTTTTACCATTAAATTTAATGTACCAGTACTTGTACTATTTGGTTAATCAATACCTAGGGCCTTTTTTTATATAAAAAATCTGGTATTCTAAGAAAACACAATGGAGGCATTAGGTGTGCCAAGTAACTCTTTAGATGATCTGGTGCAACTAATATGCATGATTGTTTGTAGTTTTGAAGAAGATGTGTGTAATGAAGTTTAGAGATGAAGAGAAAGGCTTCAGGGACCTATTGTAACAAGTGCAAGAACAATGGAATTATTTGCAATAAGAGTACATAAGATGAAATAAAGTATAAGCAGATGAAGCGTTTCAGGGACCTTAGAGTTTGGAAGAGTTTTAATTTACCAGTATTCAGTTTTCTCCTTTTTTTTTCATTTTCATTTTAGAACCTAATATTCTCTCACAAAAATTTGAACTCTTCTGTCATCTATTTTTCACTTTAATCCAATATAGTATACTTTTATATCATTTTATTTAAAAGAGAAATTTAACTCAAAAAGGATAAAAAGAACACGAAGTGCCTCTTTCTTTTATTCCTTTAGTTTCTCCTCAGCATCATGGATCACACAGAAATTATCTAACTTCACCCTCCAGTCCAGTAAATTGTTTGACTTTCAACTTGTTTATTTCATCACAGTCCAAACTAGAAGAGAAGTAAAAATGCACAAATGGAGAAGGAGAGAGTGGAAAGGGAGTAGCACATGTGGATGTCAATCAAATCGTCAAAACCAGCTTGAGTTGAGTGATACTGGAAAGACATTTGTTACCGCTGCAAGGAGAGAAGACAATTAAATAGGCACGAAAGCATCTCATCCTTTTTTTTCGTCTGTTGCTCAATCCTTTAATTAAAGGTATATCTCTATTTGAAAGAGAAGGGTAAATTTGTCAGTTTTGTCTTTAAATTAATTAAATAAATAGTTAAACAAGTGAAAAGACATAGAAGAAAGAAAATTAAATTTATATGGGGATATTGGATATTATGATGTATTTATGGGGATATTGGCTATTTTGAAAGTTTGAATGGGCACATAGGAAATTTTCCCTTTTTTTTTACCACCCTAAAAAAACGTATAAAAATAAAAACCACTCTCACTAATTTTCTGTTAAAAATACCACTCCTGCGGACTGAATCTGCGTATCCAGATCAATCGGATCCGCAGACTGAGCACGCGAATCCGAATTCGCAAACTGAATCCGCGTAACTGCGGATTCGCGGATTGAGTCTGTTTGAACGGCTGAGATGTATTATTTGAGTGTTGAGATTCGCGCATAAATTATTATTTGAGAGTTGAGATTCGTGCATAAAGTATTTGAAGTTTTGAACGATTGTTATATTCCAAAAAGGAGCCGCAATGTAAGACTCAGAGAATGCGAATTGAAAATGAGGTGTCAACAGGATGCGAAATTCGGACTCAATTTTGAGTGTTGAGATTCGTGCATAAATATTATTTGAGAGTTGAGATTCGTGCATAAACTATTTGAACGATTGATATATTCCAAAAAGAGCCGCAAAGTTTGACTCGGAGTTTATGGCCGGGTGCGCGGACTCAATCCGCGAATCCGCGGTTTCGCGGATTTAGTTCGTGAATCTGGATCCGCACACTCAGTTTGCGGATCTGGTTGATTTGAATATTTGGATTCAGTCTATGAAAGTAGTATTTTTGACAGAAAGTTTGTGAGGATGATTTTTATTTTTATACGTTTTTTTGAAGGTGGTAAAAAAAAGAAATCCGCAAGTGTAGAAACATCACATCAATGGACAGTAACGCATTGAAATCGCTAGTGGGTCCCATTTGGATAATGATCCATTGATCCTAACTTGATCCTAACTTGTGGTGATTCTACTCGAAAATCAGATCCCTAAAGTATCACAAATTTTTCGGGCACGAATATTAAAGAATATTAAATGACTCCGTGCATTCAAACTCAGGCCAGATTCTAATCGGACAATCCGGATCTAAAATCAAAATTTGTGCTACTTTAGGAGAAAGGACCCGCTTGGCATTCTTATGCTTTTTAATTGGGCTGTCCAAAGGCCCATATTGTCTTCCTGTTATTTCTTCAGGAATTACTATCTGGTCCAATCCATAGAGCCTAATATTTTGCTTTCTTTCAATTTGTTCAAGTTGAATAGTTCTTTAATGCCAGCTCCCAATCTTGACTTAAATGCAATGTTGCAAGAAGGTCAACTCGGCTCTGTTTTACTCTACCGTGAATTGCACGGTCTAACTAGCCGGGCCTGACACACCTAAAAGTCAATTATGGCTTAAAGCCTTAAACGTCTCAATAAAGAAACCATCAAAATTATACCAAGTCAAACTTTCCATAGAGGTTTGGTCCAAATGGCTTTGGACCGAACACCATTCAAAGCCTCTAAAAATCATATGATTAAAGTCCGAACAGTCGATCCGAACCGCTCAACATGATTTTCATATTAAAATGTGTTCAGAGACCAAATTTTATATTTTTTGAAAATGTTTTACTATTTTTTTAGATACGTACAAAATCACTGTTTTTGGACCGTCAAAAACAGTGATATTGTATGTATCTAAAAAAAATAATAAACAATTTAAAAAAAATATAAAATTTGATCTCTACGCACATTTTAAGATGGAAATCATGTTGAACGGTTCGGATTAACTATTCGGACTTTAGTTGTACGATTTTTAGAGGCTTTGGACGGTGTCTGGTTCAAAGCTATTTGGACCAAATCTTATTCCTTTCCATGCTTGAAAAACTCGCTCATCACATCACTCCTCAGATCTCTCTATATAAGCCCTGTCCCACTATGTGCTCTTAACAACATTTCATCAACTCCATATACAAATCAACCACACAGACCTCAAAAAACATAATGGCAACTCAAATTATTAAAAACTACCGTGAAGGCGCTGATATCACTGAAGGAGATGCGGAGTGCAAGAAGAAGTCTATTCAACTGCTTGAAGAGCTCGACCTCCCAAAGGGTGTCTTTCCTCTTCAAAACATAGAAGAATTTGGTTACAACAGAAATGCCGGTTTCATATGGTTTGTTCAGAAGAAAAAGATAGAGCATACTTTCAAGAAGATCAAGCAGGTGGTTTCGTACGCTGTCGAGGTGACGGCTTTTGTGGAGAAAGGGAAGTTGACAAAGATAACTGGAGTTAAAACTAAAGAGTTGTTTCTTTGGCTTTCCGTTGTCGAGGTTTACATTGAAGAAGGTTCGAAAGATAAGATTACATTCAAGACAGGCACCGGGCTTTCTGAGAGCTTTGACGTCTCTGCTTTCGAAATTAATTAAGTGTTGCTCTTGCTACCTTAACAAATAAGAATGTCAATTAATGATAATGATAATTTTCCAGTAATGTTTGTAAAACATTTTAAGTTCTAGTGTGTTATTGAATAAATCCTTGCTGTGATATATGATGTAAGTTTATGTACTAATTATTGCTTATATATTCTTGATGTGTACTAAGTACCCACAGGGAGCATAATAAATTTCCAGTAGAAAAACAAAAATGCAACAATAAGATAATTAAAGGCTCGAGCAATACTAAATTAGATAAGATTGCAAAAAAATAAATCATACTTTCGCTCCCTGCAACAAACTAACAATGGAAGCGGATAAAAGCATAATGAGAAAGATTGTGCAAACGATCATCGATTCACCCACATAAACGCCAACAGACACAGCCATACTCAATTTAAAACTAAATTGGTAAATTGGCACTGCTAATTGCTAATTGCTGGTAAAATAAGATATTTTGAGAAATGGCAACCGTCCACAATATATGGTCGATTAGCAGGATTTAGCAGTGTGATGATGGTCACAGTCTTGATTGTAATTTAGGATTAGATGTTGTAAATAATTCTATTAATTCAATCTTGGTAGCTGCTACCAAGCTTTCAAAAAAAAAAAAAAAAGATGATGGTCACAGTCTTGATTTCTGTTGACCCACTCCTAAGCTTGAGAGTGTGGATTAATTTGTAAATCAAGAAACAATTGAGATATTATGGTGAATTTAGCAAAATTTGAAATTTGATCTCCAAGCATATTAAAAATAGAAGATCATGTTAAATTTGAATCAACGTCTATTTTGAACTTAAAAAAAAAAAAAAAACCAAGTGAGAAATATAACATTGATTTCACTTTCCAAAGGATAATAATCCACCTCACATACATGTATTAATTGATCCGTACACTAACGTCACATACAATTATCGTCAGAAACGGACCCACATAAGTCTCTGTTAGAGAAGAAAATTTGTTATGCTGTGACTAGTTATGTCATGAAACATCATATCACATCACATTACATGTGTCGATTACATAACATGACCACATTTGAGCAAAAATTACACACCACGTCACATTACAGTATGAAGCATAGAGTATCCAACTTTTTTGTACGTATAGAGTATTCAGGTTTCTTTTTGGTACTCGCGGGGGCGTGGGGGGGGGGGGAGGGGGAGTTGTTATAGGACAGGACCGACTTTGTCTTCCTTTAGATTTTTTTTTGCCTCCCTGTGAATTCATGATTGTAATTTGGTTTAAATTTAAGATTAAAATTAAAATAAATTCTTTGAATTATTATTGATACTTAGGATTAGAAGTTCAACTATTAAAAATTATAAGTCGGAGTATTGAAAATTATAAGTTAGAGTATTTTTTTTATCTAGTATTCAATAAGCTAATTAGTTTGAATCCGATAAACTATTTAAATTGATACACTACTTTTTTTGTCCTTCTACAAAAATTATGAATCCACCACTGACTATTAATTGTTATCCCTTACCTGATGAGGAGACTCGTTACATGGTCTAGTAGAGAAGGAAATTTGTCACGGCGTGACTAGTCACGTCACGTCACGTGTGTCGATTACGTGACGTGACTCGCATGACGCGTGACGTGATCATTCGCGTGACGTGACCACATTTTAGTGAAAATATACGTCACGTCACGTCACGTGATCACGTTACGTCACGTCACGGTATGAAACATAGAGTATCCAATTTTTTTTATATATATAGAGTATTCAGATTTTTATTTTAGTGTAAGTTCAGTTATATTGGTATTCATGTAGTACTGATTTTTATTTTTTTTTAGTTTAGTCTAATTAATATTTGTAATTAAAATTTTTAAAGTAATGTCAGATGCAACATTTCCTAAAAAAAATAATCTTTACAATATTATTTACGTATTATAGAAGTTTTTATATCTTTTTTCTAATTTTCAATAATTTAAATTAAAATATAAAAAAAATTACATGACTAATTTACGTCACGACACGTCACGTCACGTGTGATCACGTCACGCATGGTCACGGCGTGACTACGCGTGACGTGACTATTCGCGTGACGTGACCATCTGCCACCATTTTGGTCACGTCACATCACGTCACGTGAAAAAAAAAGTTCATCACGTCACGTCACGTCACGTGACCAAATCACGGCGTGTCACGTATTTCCTTCTCTATGGTCTAGTCTAACTATATCAGTACAAAACATAAAAGAGAAATATTGAATTTACAAGTTGATAAACCATGCGATGCAGCCTTTGACCTAGATATTTATTTTTCTGGATAGAGCCCAAAGAACCCCAACTCAGTTTCTTTTATTTATTTACTTTCAGTTCACGGTCAAAAAAACCGAGGCCTGTAACAATTAAAGTTCTTCTCCTGGTAGTCCCGAAGGCCCAACACTTTAAATAGCTCAACCCACAAATTTTAGTTTCCTATTTTATATCCAAACCCTTCTGACAAGATGATATTACCAAAGTACTGGTATTTCGTAAATTTTACCCCTGATTCATACTTTCCTTACAAACAGGTTCCTATAACCTTAATTCGGTTTACCAGTAAGTGCAAGAGACTGGTACTTGCACTCAGAAGTCAGAACACATCATAACAATCAATCAGTAGAACACTGGTATCGACTGGTAGCATTGGAAATAGAATCAAATAGCAAGACAGAGCCAGTAATCACTGGTACAGTGCATTCTATACTCAGTAACGAAGCAGGGGAGAAAAAAAGAAGAAGAAAAGAACAAGGGTACCAGTATTGGTCAAACACTAGGTTTAGATCCAATGGGGAAAAAAGGGAAGAAAGAGGTATCCAGTCTTAGAATGTCAACTACCACATTATCAACGAAGCAAACCACTTGAGAATTACACTTATCAGCCAAACAGATTGCGATGTGCACTGGTACCAAGCGAAAGAAAGGTTATAAATTCCCATCCAGAAATATCACACAATTGATATTGGTGACTCAAACAGACCTATTATGGAAGAAAGATAATACGAAGTGTGGTATTTTTACTCAACTTTCTGTGGAGTAATTTAGAATTTAAAGAACAAGTTTCTGTCATTTCATGAAGTGTATATTTTTTGTCATAACAATTTTCTTACTCTGTTGAATTTTTTTAACTTATCCAACAATTAGTATTTTTTTTGGTAATCACTGGCAAATAAAATTTTGTTATGTGACAAAGTGGATGATGATATTCCGTTGAACTCTGTTTTGAATTTATTTAAAGAACTGATGGGGCTGATTTGCAAATGTGTCTTACTATTGTTCTGCTGGGTTTACTATTGTAACAGGCACAGACACATCAACAACAGCAACTAAAGACAGTAATTATGGACTGTGCCAATTGGCCAATTGGCCATGCCTATGTCTCTCTCAGTCTTCCAACTCAGCAATTCAACAGTATATATCATTTTTGACTGGTAGTGGTGCAGGCATGAAAATGCTCCGACCGGAGTTGCCGGAATATCATCTGATGTTCCCCCTCGGTTAACAAGAGACAGAGTGAGAGAGTGATGGACAGAATGAGAGGAGAGAGAGAGAGAACCGGAGAACACAGATATTCATCTGTAGATCTCAAGACTCCTAAGTATCCTATATTTGTTCCAACAAACGACATCTTTCTTTCGATCTCCGCCATAGGTAACTGTCATTTCTTCTGAATTATGTACCCTAACTCTAATTGACCAACTCTCAATGTCAAGAAACATTCAAATCGGTAACTGTCATTTCTTCTGAATTCTCTGGTCCATATGGGTAGATTCAACCTGCGCACAAGTTGGGTGTTGCTACATGGAATTCCTGACTTAGCCGATTCTTCAGTTCTTCACTCCCTGGCCGCATGCGACATGAATGATATTTATATGGAAATCTCTGAAGGATTTAAGATGTCTTAATTATGTAATTTAGGTTCTCGATAACATTAATCAATCAAATTGAATAAATATTTATATGGATGAAAGCAATCTGGACGCATGTGGTATAACCGTATTCATGAGCATTTATTAAAACTTATAGATATAAAAATAATGCAATTTGTCCATAAATTTTCAGAAAAAGATCTACAATACAAATGATTTCATTATAATTACAGTTTATATTATCGGTAGAAATATTTTTGGAATTCTGGTTATAATTAAATATCTTGATTAATATTGTCGGAAGTTATAATATGCATTGTATTTTTTTCAATTCTGATTTCTTTGCCACTGGATTTTTTTTTATAAGGTTGTAATTAATCACGTGTTAAAACTGATTTTTTTTCAATTACTAAATTAAATTAAAAAATGATGTCGACGGATCGAACTTGGACTAGGAATTGAGTATGCTCCACAGCCGTGATTTCAGAACGTTTCTCTGGTTCCGAAAACGATTGAGATGAAAAGTATATTGTCATATTATTCAATTAAGAAAAGTAGTCAGGGGACATCGTTTTCTATTTCTCTGATTTACATAAACATACAAAATTGCAAACGGTGATTGAAATGTAATTGAGGAGGGATCTAATTACACCATTTTATGCTAACACATTTTGACACCATATTATAATAAGTTACTTTTGCGATTTCAAAATCTAAACAATCGATTCGAACCGTTCAGCATGATCTCCATATTAAAATGTGTTTGTGTACTTGGAGACCAAATTTTATATTTTTTTGGAATTTTTTTAATATTTATTAAGATGTGTACAAAATTGTTGTTTTCAAACAATTTTGAATTAATGAAAAACAACAATTTTAAAAAAATCTTAGTAAAGAGTAAAAAAAACAAAAAACAAAATATAAAATTTGATCCCAAGTACATTTTAATATGGAGATCATGTTGAACGGTTCAGATTTGACTATTTGAATTTTAAAATAAAAAAATGATTTATAAAAATATGATGTCAAGATGTGTCACCATAAAATGGTGTAATTGGATCCTCAATGTAATTACATATTCTGTTTGTTGGTGCGTCATATTGGTTACGTTTGGAAAATTTTGCATCTCCTGAAATTTATTTGAATTAGTAATATTTTAATTAGCTGACCTTTAAGATAATTTATTGCATCACGTTATTTGCAAATGCTAAAATGATACTGAAATTTGTAAAAATTTATAAATTTCCAATGAATGTAAAACAAGACCATATTTTTTTAAATTTCGGAGCATTTACTAGTACATACACAGTTCGAAAAGCTAATGATATACAGTTCTGCGACTGTGTCAGTGAGTGTCGTGTATAAATAGATAGATACATTGTACTTGGTAACCATACACGGTTTGTTGTCCATATATGTTTTGATTTTTGTTAAACGATTTATAATTGGTTAGCATCCATATTTGCTAGTCATTAAACATACAATATTACACATCCATAATTCAATAAATATTCAACATTTACAACAACATCTAGAAATCAATCATATTCATTCAATATTCAACAAACATTAAACAAAATTAAATATTTTACATTCAACAAACAAAAAATAGTATTTTAATTGTTCATTCAACATACTTTTCGTTCCTAGATTTCAACATATATACACATGTTTAAAAAACTAAAAATCAACGAAAATAGATATCTCATAACAACTCCCAGTTTATCCTATCTATGCTTTTTCAAAATTCAATTTAAACATCACCTCTTTCATTTTTTTTAATCCTAATATAATGCAAAATTTCATGTGCAACTACAATGTTGGAATCGTATCCTCTGCGGAGTTTTTACCTGCAGAGTTGTGCGGTTCTTTTAATCTGGACCGTTCGTTTTGATCGGATGGATCAAATAAGATTATAGCACGAATTTCAAAGCAAAATTAAAACTGCCCCCTCCATCATCTCGAGCACTCACCGGCTAGAGATTAAATCTGGATCGTCTGATCAACTCCGCACAGCTCTGCAGGTAAAAACTCCACAGAGGATACTGGTCCCTACAATGTTATCATATCAACCTATTTTTTATAAGTCTATCAAATGATCCATACAAGTAGCTAGCTTACCAGTCAAGCATTTAGTAATTAGTTTCATATTACAATTGATCAAGCTAATAGGTCTAATTTTTTTTTAATTTCATTTGCATTGTCTTTCTTGGAAATCAAACAAATAGAAGCCATGTTTATTTTGGTCAAGTCCAGTTTATTAGAGTAAAAAGCTTTCACTACATGACTAACTACTGGTCCAAAACTTTGATAAAATAAGAAAGTAAACCCATCAGGTCCAGGGGCCTTTGATGGGTTGCATGAAAACACTGTTTTAGTGATCTCATCTAAGAAAAGTATGTTTTTCTAAGTACTGTCTATGTGTAAATGTTGCTCTTGATTGAAGTTTTTGATGAATTTCTTGTTCTTTTGATATTTCTTTCAAGTTTTTTTGTTTCCTTCACTTCTAGCATTTAATTTATAGTATGACATGCATCATTGGTCAAGAATAAACATTGTTCCTTCATAGAAAAGTAAAAAATAAGCAAGTTTTAAGCATATGGGCATTGCTGGTCCATTTCATTCAAAAATTAATATCTTTTGATTCCTTTGGAGTTTATTCCTTAAATTTTTACAATATATCAATTATCAAGGATACTTTGATGCATCTTTTTTGAATTATTTATAATTTTTGGACAAACAGATTGAGAGCAATAATTAAATAACTTCGGGTCTGGAATTTAAATAGAAAAAGTGAACTGACGGTTGATCAGATTGGAAAAATTCGATTCTAATTCAAATAAAAACCCATAAATTCTCAAATGCATATTTTCATATTCTCTGTATTATTTAGAACACCTTCGTTATAATAATTTTGCATAAAAATCCAAAATGTTGATACATATTGAAGATTTTCGATTTTTCTTCTTTTACAAAATTGAAAAAAAAAAAAAAAAAAATCTGATTTTTCCCTTTTCTCTATGATTCGAGAATGAATACAAAAACACCTGACATAAGCCCCAATTTTATGAAAGAATGATTCAAAATGGGATGAACACCGAACCAATGCAACTGGGTTATGAACTCCTAGGTGGAATCCATGATTCTAAGAGTTAAGCACCAAAATTGAACTCAATGTGACTTCCCTATACTCCGTGTATGAGGAATTGGACAAAATTGTTGAAAACCAACTCCAATCGATCGAAAACCCTGTTAGAGCATGCTCTCAGCTCGGCCGAGGAATGATGAGGTGACCCAAGCATTCCGGCAGTCTCCGACATCCGACAAGCTTATATTTCAACTCACAAGGCTTCGGCGATACCAATGGTGACTTGGCCGCGGACAGTCGTGGCTGGAGGAGGGAGAACCGCACCGGAACCCTAACCGAGTTCAAACCCTAGTTGGGTTCGGATCTACCGAAGTTCATCAAGCCCGCACGCTTATTGAAGCACAGAAAGCAAAAGCAAGTATCTTGAAGGGGCCATCCCAATCAGAGCGCCGCTCGATGATTAGAGCACTGAGAACGATAATTAAAGCAAGTGGCACTGATATTGAAACAATAAACACGAAATCTGAACAAATGGCACTAATCTTGAAGATATCTCAAAAATGTCGCATGGCTGTGAAAAGGTTTAAACACGGATCTTGGTGCTTCTACACGAATCGCGAGGGAAGCACTTTACTGAAGATGACAAATTAGAAATAAAACCCTGTGAAATGTTAATATCACTAATGACATCCCTGGACTTTACCTAAATACACCCTTTGCAACTTTCTGACTCACAAACAAGTTCCTGGATATATATTGAAAATAACCAATAAACCCTCATGATCATTTTAGATCTTAATACGAAATGTGTTAGACAAAATGATAATTTTAGATCTTAATATGTGTAGAATGGTTGTGACATATTTTGCAATCAAATTGAAATGTTTAGAATGGTTGTAACATATTTTGCATTCTAACTTGAAATGTTATATAAATTAATATTCTCACTCCTCGATCCAAACCATTCAACATGATCTCCATATGAATATCTACATACAGACTAAATTTTATATTTTTTAGATTTTTTTTACTATTTATTAAGATAGATAGAAAATCACTTGATCTGAAAATTCTGGACCATCCAATTTTTTTTACCTATCTTAAAAAATTAGTAAAAAAATTCTAAAAATATAAAATTTGGTCTGTAAGTATATATTCATATGAAAATTATTTTGAACGGTTCGGATCGACTGTTAGAATTTTGAAAATGAAAATATTGATCCGTATCATGAACTAAATCGTAATATGCACATAGACTCACTCAAAACTTATAGATAAATTTTGTTTCATTGAAATAAAATATGCTCCAAGTTTGTACACTTCTGGATGGAGTTTTCATAGGAGTCTATTTTCGGATTTTTTTTTATTTAGCAGACCAAAAAATCGGAATTAAATAAAAACCACTGTGTCTGGGGTTCTGTCATAAATACCACCCCCGCACAAGGGTTGTGCGCACCCGAAAAACGGATCCGCACAACCATTTGGCGCACCTGAAGTGCGGGTCCACGGAAGAGTTCGCGCACCGGGTCCGCGCAACAATTTGGCGCACCGATCGGATTCGCACAAGCCTTGTGCGCACCCCCCCTCTGTGCTGGTCCAAGGCAGATTTCGCGCACCGAGTCCGCACAACAATTTCGCGCACCAATCGGATCCGCACAAGGGTTGTGCGCACCCCCCCTGGCGCTATAAAGCCCCTTGCGCACCCGATTTTACCCATTCTGGTCCACGCCTCAGCCCCACAGTAAAGGTAAATTTTTTTTTTTATTTAAAATTTGTAGTTTAATGTTTAGATAGGTTAGATAATTTAGATAATTTAGTTTGTAGAATTTAGATAATGTAGTTGTAAAATAATTATAGTTTAATTTAATTTAGATAATTTAATTTATTTAGTTTGTAGATTAAGTTTAGATAATATAGTTGTAAAATAATTGTAGTTTAATTTAATTTATTTAGTTTGTAGATTAAGTTTAGATAATGTAGTTGTAAAATAATGGTAGTTTAATTTAATTTAGATAGTTTAGCTAATTTAATTTATTTAGTTTGTAGATAAGTTTAGATATGTAATTTAGTTGTAAAATAATTGTAGTTTAATTTAATTTAGATAGTTTAGCTAATTTAATTTATTTAGTTTGTAGATTGGTTTAGATATGCAATTTAGTTATAAAATAATTGTAGTTCTTGCGAATTTAATCGGACGATTACCCATTAATTTAGTTTGTAGATTACTTTATCGATTGTTTTAAAATTTGACATAAAATGTATACTTTATTTTAGTATGGCGTCAACGAGCGGCACAACACCATTGGATGAGCATAATTGGGATCAGGAGTTGATCTCTACAATATTTCCGCACTATACGGATGAGAGCATTAGCCCCGTCTGTTGGTTCCCGCGCGAGGGCCACAAGATGAAGCTAGCATATGTAAGTTTACATTTGAGAAATAATTTAAATGAAATTTTTTTTTTGGAAAAATATCTCTATTATTTATTTTATTTGCATTTGGAATTTATTTTAGGATCATGACATGACGGAGGTGAGGAATAACCATATGACTCTACGATATGACGTGCGCTATGCACCGGTGTTACAGAGGATGGGGTTGTGGCATGTGTCACAGCTCGCCCCTGTTATTGCAGATGCCTCACTTACATCTGCACTGGTCGAGAGGTGGCGGCCGGAGACACACACGTTTCACCTGCCCATTGGAGAGATTACAGTCTCTCTGCAGGATGTGAGTTGTCTTTGGGGTCTGCCCATTACTGGAGATGCTGTGACCGGTGTTGAGTACGGAAACTTTACGCAGCTCGTGACCAATTTGCTGGGTGAGGGATTGATGAAGCGGAGGAAGACAAAGAATGGCATGATTGACTCCAAGAACGACATCTGTATAGTCGCCTTGTGGGAGCGTTTCAGGTAATTTTAAATTTAATTGATTGCATGCATGTAACTTTTTAAATCATTTGATTGCGGCATTTACATTGTATACAAGTAATTTTATAGTCAAGAACTAGCCGAACATGCCAATCCTGCTGAGATAGCTCGATGGACCCGGGGTTACATTATGGAGATGTTCGCATGCTGGATGTTCCCAGATTCATCCGGGGGCACTGTTCCTGCCTCTCTATTACAATTTTTGTTGGACTTGGAGAACCCGCCAAACATGAACTGGGGTGCAGCGGTCTTGGCATGTCTATACCGCGGTTTATGCAATGCGTGTCAGGTATTGAAAATCATTTTTTCTGGTTAGTATTTCAACAATTTGATCTATGTTTTGTATAAAAAAAAACTGCAACTTGCATTAAAACAGGTGACGAAGAAGAGATTTTACGGTCCGATTGGTCTCCTCCATCATTGGTCATGGACGAGGTTTCCATTCGGCCGTCCATCGTCACTAGTGAAGGATTGGGCTCCAAATTGGGGTCAGCCCGACGGGCAGACATGTCCTGCGTATGCTCAGAGATGGGCTTCGGAGAAGTCTTTCTACCGTACCCCACATGGACGACCTACAGGGGTTGCTTTTTTCCGGTGTCAATTCGAGCAGATGAGGCCAGATGAGCACGTAGACTGGCGCCCGTACGATGAGCTTGTACCGAATGAGGGTCATGTTTATGGCACCCACTCTTTCTTGGACGACTTGCCTTCTATATGCGCGGCACAGCGACACTTCTGGTTAGCTCAGGTAACACTTCTATTCTTAGATAAAAAAATAATTCATAAAATTTGTAGTTACTAAAATTTTATATTTTTTTCTCTACAGGTACCGCTTGTTTATTTCCAGGTTATAGAGCATTATTATCCTGGGCGGGTCATGAGACAGTTCGGCATGTCTCAGTATTTTCCTGTGCCCGTTCCGATAAGCAAAGATGAATGGTACCAGTTACATAGGGCATTAGACACTACTGATGGGAAGAATTGGCGGGATTTGCGTGAGGGTTATGTGCAGCGGCTTGAGGCCATGGCTCCGGAGGACATGATTCCTGAGCACCTCCAGACTTATGCGTTCGAGGCATACGACCAGGAGTACCGCCGTTGGTACCAGGAGAACTGTGCATTTACTGTCTTCATGTACGGTCAGATCTCGGAGATAAATAAGAAGCCGCTTGCAGTACGACGTGACATGAATGACCGAGATTACGGCTACATTCCATGCGGTGGTCCGGCTGCACAGATTGTAAGATTTTATTATCCCTTTATTATTTAAAAATATTTTTGATATTAAATTACATTCTGAACTAATTTATTTACAATTTATTTGAAGGTGCTGATGAACATCAAGCAATGCTTGATAAGTGCAAGAATGGCAATCACAAGAGGGTGGAAGAAATTCGGGAAGAGAATGTTGTGCATGGCTGCACCGCCAGTCGTCGTCGCCGGATACAAGCCCCAACTAGACAAGATCCTGATATTGTCAGATCTTCCGGCTTATGAGGACCTGCACGACATGATTAGTGACGACTCTGCACCGCCTGGGAGCACCGCCGAGCCAGATATGTCAGATATTCACGCAGCTGCGACTGTTGAGGCGGCATTTGCGACAGCTGGTGATGTGGCGGTACGTGTTTAATATAAAAAGTGATGCCGTGTTATCTTCATTGTGAAACCTAATTATCTTTTAATTTTAGGGACGTACGCACCGCCCATGGGATGATCCGTCGCAGCCAGCAAGAAATTTTACATTTGAGCTGGGATCTCAGTACGGTAACACCACGCAGTCGCAGGACTTCCCTTCTCAGGATGACCCTTCTTCTCCTGTATTCTTCTCACAGCCCCAGCAGGATCCATCCAATTATGTAGCTGATACACCCGAGGACGTCACATTCGGTCCAGGGGCAGATCAGGGCGGAGATGCAGATACTTTGTTTGGTGAGATACAGGAGGAGGCTCCACAGGCGTCACAGCCCTCCCAATCCTACATACCGATATTTCAGAACGTACATGAGGAGGAGGGACGCGGCAAGAGGCAGAAGAGGAAGACGGTTCCGTACACACCATCCTCCCGTTGATATTTCGATCTTAGTTGTTATTTTGTTATTTTGTGTTGGAACTTTTATTTAGATTTTATGTTTGTGACTGTTATGCATATTTTATTTGGGACTGTTACGCATATTTTATGTTGTTATTTCATGTTTGACACTTATTTTATTTAGGTAATAAATAAGCTAATAAATAACCTAAACATAAGCTAATAAATAATACAACATACAAACATCATAATATTGTCTAGTCTCATTCAGCTAATAACTAATACAACATACAGACATCATAAATAATACAAAAATCACATTCAAATATCCTTATTGAGTATTGCCCCGTGCATTCCTTCTCGTTCTGGCATTCCTTTCCAGGGTTTCTCTGTTAGGCTGGTTACCTGCTGGTCTTCCTTCCAGTATATCCATCCACATTCGGATCCGATTATGCCGCCTCCTGCCCAATTTAATCATTCTTCGCTCCGGAACTAAGATCGGGCCTTCGTACGCCGGCCAATCGCTTTGATTGTCATACACGTGGAATTGACCACTCCATGTGGCGATTAATTCATCAATGCTGTAGTAGTAATTTACGAAAGTATTTGGATCGAAGTTTCTACAATTTTACACAAATTATGTCAATCTTACCAAATTATTATACAATTGTTATGAAATTATCATCAGAGATTGGTACCTTAAACGACACACAGACATCACATGAACACATGGTATTCCACTTAGTTGGGGCTTTTGGCAGGTGCATTCCATGCGATTGTTGTCCTGAAGTACCACTCTGTATGTGGCGTCTCGCTCCATTTGTGACAAGCTGTCTCTTTGCATGTCATATGCAATTTTCTCACCATGGGAGGTCACCTGCCACTCGTTACGGCCAAATGTGACCGCGCTCATTTTTTGGGTCTTGCGAATGTGCTTATCCATCTTTTCATGGACACGAGTGGAAAAAAGTTGACCCTGCAATTGCAATTCCACAGCACGCTCTCTTCTTTCAACAAACCAGTCGACACACTTGGCAAACGTCTCCTCAACAATTGCGGCAACTGGTAACCTGCGAAAATTACAACATACTATTAACTTAAGAAACATAAAACCGTCAATAAATAATAAATTTTTCGTTGATTATAAAACACAAACCTTCGAGAAGTTTTGAAGACATTGTTGAGCGATTCAGAACCGTTGCTAGTCATGATTTCCCAACGAGCCCCGTTATCCATAGCTTGATACACCTTCCATGCCTTAGACAGTTCTGCTTCGTCATCAGGATTGTACTTTCCACATGTATCCAGGTATTTCAGCCATTCGGGATTTCTCCTTCCGATTGCATCGAGGCCTTCTACCATTCTTCTTGGTTTCTTCTTTTTCACCAAGATTTTGAAAAAGTTGGAAGCAACTTTATCCTTGGAGTGTTTACCAAAATTCTCAAATACATGTTGAGAGCAGTATTTGTGAACACACTCCCCGTTCTCCTCAGACCAACCCAGATCATCCTGTATGAACACCTTTTTTATGCCCATGGCCCGGTCAGATATGACACACATGAATCTATTTGGACCAATTACAACCTGCCTCACCCACTTCATAAACCACCCCCAATTATCAAAATGCTCACTCTCTACCAGCCCAAATGCTAGCGGGATTAACTGGTTCTCCGCATCATATCCGGTTACAATCAACAATCTACCATTGTATCTACCTGATAGGAAACAAGCATCGATGCTGATGACTGGTCTGAGGTGACTCGCTGCTTCAATACAAGGCCCCCAAGCCCATGCTAATCTCATGAAATACCGGTACCCATCTCTTTTGGTTCGTTTTGAAACATATTTATATTGGGTTCCCGGATTTGCCTTTTTGATTGCATCCAACAAAGGGATAACAAGCCCGTAAGACCCCTCCCAACTACCAAATGACCGAGCAATGGCTAACTCCCTACCACGCCACAATTTGTTGTACTTAGGGACGATGCCCTCGTACCTTTCAGCAACCAGATCGCTGATGGTGCTGATACTAATATCAGCATTTTTTCGTAATGACAACTTTATACAGCTGGCGACCATTGCGGACGTCAACTGCGCATGATCTGACCTTGTTGCATCAGCGTGGCATGTGTGAGGTCCCTTATATGTTGTGACCGCCCAGTCATCACCAAAACCTGTAGCTCTCGCAGCCATCTTCCACTGGCAACGGTCGCTCTTGCACTTATACCTCAACCTTTTTGAGTCACTATGTGTCTGATTCATCTCGATATTATTCTTTATATGCCAACGGTAAATTTTTTCTTGCATTTGCTCTTTGCTGCCGTACGTCATCCCCTCAGACAATTCATGTTGTTTTTCACCCTATTTAAAAAATTAAAAAATTAACAAATATAAATAAATATTTTTTTTAATTAATTAAAAATGAAACATACCTCAGAAGTTGCAAAAAAAGAGCTGTCAGCTTCTTCAAACCCCGATGTGTCATGAAATTGCTCGAACGGGTGTCCTGATGCACCACCTGACACCTGCCACTGTCGTCTACCAAGTACAGGAAAATTTGTATCCACATCACTAAAATCAGTTGCCCCACCGCCGTCACTGGCATCCCAATTTTCCTCTGCCTCCCGCTCTTCAGGATCTTCATCTGTATTTTCAGCATAATAAAGCGGTTCCGGGGTTGGAGATTGATTCCCGTCACATTCGGCCCGGCTAGAACTAGTAGATGGAACTCGAGGTCGTCCCCGGGCAGGTTGGGAACGACTAGGTCCAGCCCCTACAGATGAGGACCGACTAGCACTCCCTAAAGTTAGAGCCCGGACAGGACCCGTCACAGATTGCTCATGAACCCGACCCTTGGTCATTTGTGGCATAGTTCTGGTGTTTTGATTTTGGTTACGTCTGGGGTTCTGTCTAGGGTTAGCTACAACATATAACTCTAGGAACTTGAAAGGAGTTGTCAAATTCATTGTCATTTGGGTATACAACCTCCAGTTATTATCATCTTGTACCGGTAGTTGTTGGAACCATGTTTGATTGCCTTGACCAATATTGATCCTTGCGGAAATTACCAGTTCATAATAATTCGGAGCAATACCAATTTGTTGGTACACTTCTCTAGTTATACCTCTAAGATCTAAATCCGGCGTAATATTGAACATTTTTGAAGGTTGAGTACTGTAATAAGCACCATTTGGCCCTTGTAAAACTTCACCACCAAAATAACAAGCAATTCCAATCATAATTGAACAAACCTATCAATTAATAAATTTAATGTTAATTTTTAAAAATAATGTCAAATAAAAAAAAAAAAAAAAAAAAAACTAGTTTTACCTCTGCTGTCGCTTATGCCTGCTCCTTGGTAGTGTTGTGGAATGAACACAGTTTCCAGAAAATCCTATTTATAATTTTTTTTTTGGGTGCGCCAAACAGCTGTGCGGATCCGGGGGTGCGCACAAGGGTTGTGCGGATCCGAATTGGGTGCGCAAAAGGGCTGTGCGGATCCGATTTGGATGGCTCAGGTGCGCACAAGGGTTGTGCGGATTCGGATCAGGTGCGCACAAGGGTTATGCGGATCCGATTTTGGACGGATCGGGTACACACAGCAGTTTGCGGATCAGTTTTATTGGGTGCGCACAACCCTTGTGCGGATCCGTTTTTCGGGTGCGCACAACCCTTGTGCGGGGGTGGTATTTATGACAGAACCCCAGTCACAGTGGTTTTTATTTAATTCCGATTTTTTGGTGTGGTAAATAAAAAAAAATCCGGTCTATTTTGACGGTAGGTATACCATTTATAGTAACGATTGCTTTTCTATTTTCGTTTTCACTCTTTTTCTTCTATCAATTTTTTTTGAAGGTTTTTCTTCTATCAATTTGGTGATCTGCGACCGCATCAAAGTCACACGTTCCCCAATTAAAGATGAAAATTAAAAGCGGGATATGATGAGATGTCACCCTTATCTTTACCTTATCCTATCTACCACATCAACCAACAAATGGCGGACTATGATTCTTGTACAGAAATTACTAGTGTGTGACATATTTTGCAATACATATGTTATCTTTTGATGGATCAGTTTCTCATTTTAGACTTTCATGGATTAAGCAGTTATTTACTTGAGCGATATGGAAGAATCGGAGAATGTCCAAATATAGAACTTTGACCCGTCTGTCTCACTGATCTAAGTCGCGGTTTAATCTCTTTACGCGAAAAGGATTATACATCAACACAGCCGGCTAAGTAAGACATGCGGGGTCTAATAACACATGTGGACGTTTACCAATTCTTCCACACTTATTAACTTCTTGATCTGTGAAAGTCTGAAATGGAAAAGTGATCAACCAAAAGATAAAAACGTGTCGTAAAAATTAAAGCCAAAAAATTGCAAAATATGTCAAGCTACGTACATGACTATTCTTACACTGCAGGAGGGAAAGTTCCATGTAAATTTGGTGTCAGATAGCTAATTTAGTGTTGTAACCAGCTAATTAATAATAAACAATCGGATTGTTGAATTACGTGTAATATTGTCTTCTGTATGGGCATCTACTTTGTAAATAATGTTGTTATGGTATATATTTATCTTTGTTTAAATGTAGTATTTTTCCATGTGTAATATTGTATGTTTAATGACTAGTAAATATAAAAAATATTGCTAAGATATTTATCTAACGACCATTATAAAAAATAAATTCAAGTTTCACAATCAAGGAAAAAGGTAAAATAATAGGGGATGGGATACAATATATCCTAAGATATTTATAAAATATGAAGGGGAAATAATTTCACCGATCCAAATTAAAACAAAACAGACCCTGCAAAAGAGCAAGGGACCAAAGAAAATGTCTTTGAAGAACGTTCTATGCTGATAGGATTATAACCTAACACATGCACCAGCCACAATTTTAACAATTGGGGAGATCTAATTAACATATGCAACTAGAACTACATGTGTTATGGAATTGGTCATAACGAATCAAATGAAAAGAGAAAATCAATCGGATAACTTTCTTCGACCAATTCCATAACACATGCATGGAATTGGTCCTGCCTTAACGGGTGCTTGGGGTTAACCTGCACGACCATTAAAAGCAAGAAAAATCCGAAGTTTCACAATTAAGGAAAAAGTTAAACCAATCGTGTAACTTTCTTCGATCATGCACCCATAGTTATTATTATAAACTGATCACAAATTATACCCAATTTGAGAAGTGTTGAAATGCCCTACTTCTTTCATGCTAAACATCCTTATCTTTGTTTTTAAAGTTTAAACAATCGATTTGAACCGCTCAACATAATCTTCATATTAAAATGTACTTGGAGACCAAACTATATATATATATATATGAGGAGGGATCCAATTACACCCTTTTTTTTGACACATCATGACACCGTTTTTTTGATAGGTTAATTTTGCGATTTCAAAATCCAAATAGTCGATCCAAACCGTTCAACATGATTGATATACTAAAATGTGCTTGGAGATCAAATTTTACATTTTTTTGAATTTTTTTACTATTTATTAAGATGGTTACAAAATCGCTGTTTTTCAATGGTTCGAAAACAACGATTTTGTAACCATCTTAATAAATAGTAAAAAAATTCCAAAATATGTAAAATTTGATCTCCAAGCACATTTTAGTATATCAATCATGTTGAACGGTTTGGATCGACTATTTAGACTTTGAAAATGATAGGTGTCAAAATGTGTCAAAAAAAAGGTGTAACTTGATCCCTCCTCTATATATATATAGGAAATTGCTAAGATGCTATGCATAGCATAGAGGGCCTCCATGCAACGGCTCAGTATTTGAGTTTTAAAAATCCTAACGGTCGATCGGAACCGTTTAACATGATCTTCATATGAATATGTACTTTCAAACCAAATTTTACATTTTTTAGAATTTTTTTATTATTTTTTTAGAGAGGTAGAAAATCACTTGATCTGAAAATTCTGTACCATTGAGATCAAGTGATTTTTTACCTATCTAAAAAAATAGTAAAAAAATTCTAAAAAATGTAAAATTTGATTTGCAAGTAAGTACATATTCATATGGAGATCATGTTGAACGATTCAGATCGATCGTTAGGATTTTAAAAACTCAAATATTGAGCCGTTGCACGGAGGACCTCTATGCTACGCGTAGCACCTTAGCCAACTCCTATATATATATATATATACACACATAAATTTGTGTACTATATTTTGAGATAAATATCAAATCATTGTTTTTGAATGGTCAAGAAATAGTGATTTTACACCTATGTAAAAAAATCGTAAAACATTTCCAAAAAATATATAATTTGATCTCCAAGTATATTTTAATATGAATATCATATTGAGCAAATCAGATCTACTGTTTAGACATTAAAAACAAAAATAAGAATGCGGGACATGAAAACAATAGAGCATTTTAACCCTACTAATTTGAGAATTTAATTGTGAGATATATTCCTATGTGCAACTCGATCTACAGATATATATATACGTAAATATATACTTAATTAGGAAAAAAAAAAGCAACCAATCGTACGTGGAACTTTATTCATCACGAAAATATATACTTAGGTATACGTAAAAAATATTGCTAAGATATTTAGCAACGACCATTAAAAGCAAGAAAAATCCGAAGTTTCACAATCAAGGAAAAAGTTAAAATAACAGCCTGATTTCTTCCCTTATAAATAACAGCACCACCTCTTTATGATTATTTCCAAAGAGCACATAAATTGCCCCTATCGTCTATTTTATAACTCTATCTATATCATACAAACAATATTCTATTTTGCAACCATGGGTTTGTGTCTTGGCAAGCCTTTTATACATCCAGACTTTCATGATCTTTTCAGAAGGATGTCTTTTGGTGACAAGCTTGGCTTCATTGTACGTTCTTTAATTAATTTGTCGATAGTAATCAAGTTTTTATTTGATCTAATAAGCTTTACATATTGCTTTACATATTTCTTTAGCAAATGTAAATGGAGCAAAGCAACATTTATATGGTAGTGGTTATAATGATATGCATGATCTTGTTATCGGATAATAATGAGAGATAGAGGGGTTGCATGCATAGACATTTTGGGATAGGTTACATATTAACAACAAATTTATTTATATATTTTAAGCATATACATTAATAAATCTTTTTTTTGTAGCAATCAATAGTTTAGTTTGTTTTGTTTGTATTTTAATAACAAATCTTTTGTATGCCTTATTTTGTCATCCATTCCTTTCCCTCATGCTACCTCAAATCTCTTGCACGATATTATTTCTACTTAAGGATAGAGAAATATAAGGAAGCAATATTTTGTTTATTATTGTTTTACCTACTTAGTTTTGATTTATATATATAATATCTTTTGTTCTATCAGATAGTTCTTATATATGTAAAATTTGTTTATCTATATGTATTAAATAATTGCTATCAAAATGCAAACTTAATAACGATGAAAAATTAAAATATTTTAATATATAAAGTTTCAAATTAAACTTGTACAAAAATATTAAATGAAATTTTAGATCTAGGAAGACCAAATTTCGTTTATTATCTTTCTAGCTAAAGGTTTAATGTAATATTTTCCATTACTGAAATTAAAGAAAAATAAAAAATTGAAGTATTAGTTTGACATTTTTGTTCAAAAGGAATATACTAGTAAAAGATGATATGTAAGATGATGGGTCACCAGACTCACCGCAAGAAAATTATCTAAAAGTTTACAAGGGACAATAAGCTTCACAGTTTTTTTTAAAAGGAAAGAGAAATATAAATTATCATTTGGAAAAAAAGAAGCAAAACTAACTATATATATCTCATCATCTTTTACAATAGCCATTAGGTATATATTTTCTTCTAATTAATATATAGAACACATATTTCTAGTTTTCAATTTTGAACATTTTATTGTCGAATGAGCTTGAGTATATTGTTTCCATATTGTGTGGTTTCAAATTATATACGAATATATGCATGGCCTTTGAGAGGCAAGCATACGTAGCCCTGATCATGTACTGGTTTACTATGCTAAAATTAGGTTATTCATTGAACATTAATTATAAGCTTTTCCTGATAGTTTGAAATATTTTTTATACTTATTTTAATTGTTATATATTTCTCTTCCATGCAGCTGGTTCATGCATTCGATAAGGGAAACCTGTGGCACAAGATGCCGGTGTTAATCGGTTTACTTTACTTGAGCACCCGCCGAACCCTACTTGAAAAATACAATCTGTTAGGTGTTGGCAGTTCTCACGGTACACAGTTTAACCCTGAAGATTTCCCGTACCGCACTGGAGATGGAAAGTACAACGATCCGGATAATGCTGAGGCTGGTAGCCAAGACACCTTTTTTGGGAGAAATATGAATCCGGTTGATGAAAAAAATGAGGTACTAAACTAAAATAAATTGACACATGATCTGTTAAACAGTCTAACGATACTAATGTTCACTGATAGAAACCAGATCAACCTGAACTAATAGTCAAAGCATCAAATTACTTATAAAGAACTTAAGATAAGAGGAATATTTTGTCAATAATGGAACTGGTTTAATTGTTAATTAATTAATTAACTAGCATGCCTTCCTCAAATGTAAATGAAAAAAGACCGTCATTATTTTTATTGAATTAAGACATGCTAGACATCTCTTTGAAAGGGACCTCTACATACTTTCTAAATGAACGAATTGATTAGCTAGTTTTTTTTTTTATTATTATTTTATCTAAGGTATTTGAAGATGTCATAATTCTTTATTTAATTTTTTATTCTACACTCTAATATTTTTAGCTACAGTTTTATATTTCTAGTAAAGAAATTTTAAAATAACCCAATTTAGTCTAATTTATTTCTTATGACTGAACAGTGGTGTCACTGACCATCTGCACAATTATCAGATTATGACTCTGGTACAATGTCCTCCTTAATTTTTTTGTTTGGTGCAGTTGATGAGCCCAGATTCAATGGTGGTGGCGACAAAGCTGTTGGCTAGAAGACAATACAAGGACACAGGAAAGCAGTTTAATATACTAGC
Source organism: Carex arenaria (assembly GCA_964058825.1). Classification (NCBI taxonomy): domain Eukaryota; kingdom Viridiplantae; phylum Streptophyta; class Magnoliopsida; order Poales; family Cyperaceae; genus Carex; species Carex arenaria. The sequence continues at coordinate 189,925 of CAXKVW010000870.1, forward strand.
CGCTGCATGGATACAGTTCATGGTGCATGACTGGATCGATCACCTCGAGGATACAAAACAGGTACGTGATTTCAAGCTCTTAATTAACCAGACACATGATCAGTACATGATCTCAAATATTCAGTATATATATATATACCAAGCAGCAGTGGCACTACTGGTATCTATACTATTTCGTTCTTGGTTACACCTAGTACAGATGACATCTTTGCACTAAAATTATTTACTTCTTTTTTAAAAAAACCCATACCTGATAAAAATATTCACATTCTTCAAGTATAGAGTTTGTTATCGTGCAACTAGTTATAACTTATAACAGTGTTATAAAGTCATAAATTGATATCTATGTCATTAGGTTTTTTTGCTGAAAATTTGAAAGCATATATTGTAATCAATCTTTACATAGGTGCTTCTTATTTACTTTTTCCTTTTTTCATAAAAACAGATTGAAATAATTGCTCCAGAAGAAGTAGCCAGTGAATGCCCACTCAAGTCATTCAAGTTCTTTGCCACAAAAGAGATACCTACAAATGCTGATGGAATAAAGACCGGTTACTACAATAACCGCACGGCATGGTGGTGAGTAATGTTGAAAACTTTCCCAATTTTAGGGTTTTATCTGAAATTGTTCTCAAGCTCAAAACAAGAGACTATGAAAAACTGAGGCAATAAAAATAAATTAACATTTAACTTTCAACCAATATATATCTATACTTCATATATAAATAAAGAGGATTGAGCCTCCTAACCGCTCACCAATGCCACAAAACAAAACTTTAAATGTGCTGTAACTCATACATTGATCCTGATCGGAGGGTTAATATCTTTGCTTCTGTTATGTAAACGTTTAATGATGTGAAATGGAAAGCATAAGGGTGTGCCTCTTTGCACACACACACACACACACAAAACAGAGAGAGGTTTATTTTTACAAATTAAAATTAAGATGATTGAATTAGTTGAATCAAGAAAAATAAAATAAGAGGATTCATATTTTATTACTCTGAATCATATTTTAATTATTATATTATTTTCTTAATGTCTAGCTAGCACATATACTATCTTTATACTAAAAAATCTTATTCACTGTAAATTGCGAAGGACAATCCTAGTGTATATATATAAGAAAAACCCAAATTTAATAGTACTGAAACATGACAACTCGTCCTTTGGTTACACGCAATGAATGTCATTTAATGCACGACTACAGCAGTTCTGATTTGTCGAATTGTGTAAATTAAATGAAATAAGGGATGGGAGTGCGGTATATGGAGCTAACGATCAAAAGGTGGAAAAGGTCAGGACTTTCATTGATGGAAAACTAAAGATTGGAGATGATGGTCTCCTTTTGCATGGCGACAATGGTGTGCCGGTTTCTGGAGACGTCCGGAACACTTGGGCCGGGGTCTCCATCTTACAAGCACTCTTTACTCAAGAACATAATGCAGTTTGTGATGCATTAAAGGTAACAACCAGCAATAATCTTATTTTTCCATTACATAAAAGCCACTGCACTCTATTACATGTACTGGAAATCTGGAATCCATAAAAAATAAGATGAAAAATGTTGATGATGTTTCTCAGTTGGAGATATGGGAGGAACTAAGAGTTGGATTTTCTGTTGCTTGAATGAATTATGTTAACAGATAATCTGATATATATTTTTTTTACTTGTAGAAAGAATATCCAAAGCTAACAGATGAAGAGCTATACCGTCATGCAAGATTAGTTACTTCTGCTGTCATTGCAAAAGTTCACACAATTGATTGGACAGTCGAGCTTCTCAAAACAAAAATTTTGAATGCAGCAATGCATGCAAATTGGTGAGCATATATATATAAGTATATTTATCTCATTTAAATCTTGTATTTGCAAAAAAAAAAAAAATTAATTAGATTCACAGACTACCAACTGATGCTGGAAATTTTAAGTCCACATACGCCCATGTCATATCAACAGAGTTCTAAATTTAAATTGGTGAGCATATATAAGTATATCTATCTCATTTAAATCTTGTATTTGCTAAAAAAAAAATTTAGATTCACAGACTACCAACTGATGCTTGAAATTTTAAGTCCACATGCGCCCATGTCATATCAACAGAGTTCTAAATTTAATTTTTTTTATATTTACTGAGTTCTAAGTTTATTATTAATGATAACAATTATCAACAATAAACTATATTCTTCCTTTGCATTGTGAAGGTACGGATTGTTGGGTAAGAGAATAAAAGATACATTTGGCCACATAGGCGGACCTTCGTTGGGTGGCCTTGTGGGATTGAAGAAACCAAACAACCATGGAGTTCCTTATTCTCTAACTGAAGAATTCACCAGTGTTTATAGAATGCACTCCTTACTACCAAGCACTCTCGAACTCAGAGATCCGACCGCTGAATCTGACCAAACAAAATCTCCGCCATACCTGAAAGAGTGCGTATTCTCTAAAATCTTATATTTTTTTCTTTATATTAACATAAAATGATGTAACTATAAAATTGATTAGGTTTCCATTTAGCCTTCTAGTTCAAAATGATAAAAAGAAAAAAAGAAAAGAAAAGAAACTCAAACCTATTCAGAGAGCCTCATAAATGATTGTTAATGCTAGAAGGACTATCGTTTAATAGTTGGTACTAGATGAACACACTGGAAATAATAAAATTATTTTTCTGTCACAAATATAGCATCAATATTGAAGATTTACTGGGTCTCAAAGGGGAGCAACTGCTATCAGAAATTGGATTTGAAAAACAGACAGTATCAATGGGACATCAAGCATGTGGAGCACTTGAACTTTGGAACTACCCAAGTTTCTTGAGAAACGTCATACCACAAAATGTGGATGGTACCAATCGAGCTGATCCAATCGACCTTGCGGCCCTAGAAGGTACAATTCTTAAACCTAATGGGTACCAGTACCAGTAGAGGATCCTAATACTGTACCAAGTAAATCTTACAATAATTGCCTCCTTAACAAAAAATAAAAAACTTTTAATGTAAAAAATATTTTATTCTGGTAGCATTTGATAATCAATTCATTTAGTGTTTACTGGAATCAAATACTAGCTCTTCCTATGGAATTGAAAAAACTACATATTTTGTCCTATGGATACTATAAATTATCTTGAAGTACACACTCAATGCATCTGATTACATATTGTGTCCTATGGCTACATACTCTAAGCAATCCTGAAGTACACAACAAAGAAATGGGTCATTCTGGTACCATTCAATGCATCTGATTACATACTATAATCATATAACAGATGGTCTTACTGAGACATATATGAAGTTGTAATAATATTTTCTTACTATCATTGTAGCATACTCTACGAAATTAACATGTACACTTTATTTTAAAAAGATGGGATATATATATATCACTGTATTGTTATAAACAGAAGTATAATAATAAAAAATTTGCAATGTTATGTCAAATAAAATGGTTTGCTGTGTGTAATAGCTTTGGAGCTCATTTCATTGACATTCCCAAAAGCATTTATCATTTTCATCTCTAATACCATCTTTTGTTTTTCTATGGAAGTATATCGTGATAGGGAGAGAAGTGTACCGAGGTACAATATGTTTAGGAGGAAAGTACTACTAATTCCAATAGAAAAATGGGAGGATTTGACAAGTGACAAGGAAACAATAAAAGCCTTAAGAGAAGTATATGGAGATGATGTAGAGAAGTTGGATCTTCTCGTAGGACTCATGGCAGAGAAAAAGATCAAGGGCTTTGCCATAAGCGAAACTGCCTTTAACATTTTTATCCTAATGGCATCAAGGTCAGATTTAGTTATAACAAATATTTAATGTTAGAATGTAAGAATAAAATACAAGTATAAAATTGGATTCCCAAGTTAATTTTCTGAATGTAATTAAACATTAAATATTGACAATTTTGCCTAAGTTAATCTTGATTGTTTAAAGTTTAAACATTAACCAAAACAAAAATACAAAATGGGGAAACAAACACAATAATTTGACCCTTATACATATCACATACAGGAAATAGTATCAGATGCATCCATTTTAAAGGCCAGTTTCATTTAGAAAACAAATATATAAATGTGATAAGTACTAAATTGAGAATCTCACTGCTCATAAGTTATCTGTTTAGATATAAATATATTGATCTGAAATTTCATGGCAACAGGAGGCTACAATCAGATCGATTTTTCACGAGCTATTTCAATGAGAAGACCTACACCAAGAAGGGGCTGCAATGGGTTAATACAACAGAAAGCCTACGAGATGTGATCCACCGCCACTATCCTGAAATTACCGACAAGTGGATGAAATCTGCTAGTGCTTTCTCAGTATGGGATAGTGCAAACTAAAGGCCCTTTATGCCTATTTGTTTCAACTATTATTAATATTTGTACATTATAAACATATATCAAGGTTGAAGGCCCAGTTAGTGTAGATCTACAGTATAGATCTATAAATGACGAGTCTAGGATATTTTAAACGTCATAATTGTAATGATCAAATAATAAAAGATTTTTGAGGGTTTTAATGACGAGTCTAGCTAGGATTATCAAGGTGGAAGGCCCAGTTAGTACATTATAAATGACTAGTTAGATTTTTGAGGGTTTTAAACTTTTAATGGTCAAATAGCAAAAGAAAAGGATAATGGGCATAATTCAAGGTTTTGTTCTAAACTCCGATTTAATATTGTTACATGTCTCATTCATGATTTAATATTTATCAATTATCATGTATGATGACACCCTGACAGGTACAAAATAGCTCTTACCCGTACCTTCATTCGATAAGCTAACAATTTTTTTACTTATCCATATCCATACGAATTAAGTTAACAGAAAAATACTCTTAACGATACCCTCCTTATTGAATACAATACGGGTCGGGTAAACGGTTAAAAGGGTTTCCATATTGACACCTTTCTAACTAAATATGACCTAATAATTTAGGAAATCACATTTATACACCAAAATATTTTCAACTGGATTTGTATCAAAACACTACACATGGACCCGAGTATATGACATTTAACCAGTTCAGCTTCTAGTACTTTGAAGCGCCATGTTGCGCTTTAATTTTTCCAGTAGAGAAAAAACAGAGAACCTTGGCCCAATTCTTCATTACTTGTTGGCTTCTTGTACTTTAGATGCAAATGGTCGTATGCTTTGTTATCGGGAGAGAACGTTGCAGGCGAATCTTTACTTAGCAACAAAAAACAGTGCAGCTTCTAGTCAGAGAGATAATTGATGAATTTGATAGCTGGTTCAGATAAAAAAAAGGAATAAATAGTGCATTAGTTCATCGTACCAGTAAAACAGAGCATGGTGATGAACGACTGTGTTTCAACTGTTTGCTGTTCTGATGTGTTATACTTATTAGTAATTTAGTTCTACGTTGATTTGTAATTTTTTTTTTTTTTACATGCTACTCCCCATGTAATTTCGACATAACTTGTGTCATCATAAATGAAATTTGAGGATTGACTCTCACCTCTCTCGAAAAGAAAAAAAATTCCCTAGGCTGATAAAATATTTAACTTTTGAATTGTCAAACATATAACTAATTTAATTTAACTCGTCAGATTTCTTTTATATTACAGTTAGGTGTCAAAACAGATTAAGAACTCTCTTCACATTATTTTTTCTCGTACTGGAAAATAAAAGTAGATAAGAGAAAATGCGGCCAAGAGTATATAAAGAGTGAGCAATTTTTGTATTTTAGTTCGAACGAAACCACATAAAAAAGCTTTATAACCATAAAATTGTTTAATTGATATTAATTGAAACAGTTGACTTAGTCAAATAGTGATATATAGAAACATATTTTTTGATGGAGGAATATGGAGATCTATTCTTTATATTCCATTGATAGGGCCACAAGTGATGACAAAAGTGCACAGCAGATAAATTAAACAAAGAAAAGAGAAAAAAAAAACTGAAAAATTACAATATCTTATATCTCGCCCTATGTTATTTCAAACTAACTAGCCGCCTCTTGTGCTATCTCCAAGGCTAACAACCTATGCAATTTGCTATATCCTGCAAAAATTCTTGTACATCTCTCTCTTCACAAAACGAAGCAGAGTGCTGACTGAATTTGTCTCATTTTTTTTTTCCTTGGAGTGTAGAAACATTGAAACATATTGATTCATTTATTTTTGTAAGACATTATCATATTATTGTTTGCAGAATCATTTGCTTCGAGTGCACATAAGGTTGTACGTACCACCAAAGAGTTCACTTAAGTTAAAAAAAAATTACAAAAATACAAGCAAACATAAATAGATTTCCATGAGAGCATCAGGCAGAGAGCTCTACATACCACATAAGGTTCTATCACTAAAGATAGATTTCCATCAAGCTTCTTCAATAATGAATTTGACTTCACTCCACAGCTGGAAAAATCACATTAATTAATACAATTGCTTGAATTATGCGCATTTTCAATCAGTCGGGTTTAACTGGATCCTCATTTTGTTTTCCAACACATTGATCCTTCTTAACATCTATGATGGCTACATTCATTGCACAGGAGGATAGCCATAAAATGTAAAATGCCTCAACGAACAAAAGACAAGATTAATTTTTGTCATTGTGATGTAAACCATGCATGGTTAACATGTTTTTGATATTAACTCTTAGTTATATGTATTGTAGTGAAATCAATCTAATACAGAACACTGTGTGTTTCAAATAATGGGTATCATAGAGAGTTATAATTTGGGATCCTTAGGGGAGGAGGATTCATGGAACTTGTTCACAAAAGGGCATTTAACAAGGGGGTAAAGAATGAGTTGGTTGTGATTGGCAGAAAATTGGTTAAGAATTATGGGGGACTACCATTAGCCATTAAAACACTTGGTAGTTTAATGAGTTCTAAGGAGAGGTATGCCAGTGGTTAGAAATACTCGAACAAAACACAATATGGGAAAATAAGCATGTTAATGATAATGATGGTGTTTTGCTGGTATTGAGCCACTCTATCGTTCCTTATGGTAATAATAACAACACTCCCAGAATCACCACAGTCTAATAGAGCTCTCAGATGCTCCCATTTATTGATATTGTCATTCCAAACATTATCTAACACAAGAACATATCACTTTCCACTTAAAATTTTGCGTATACGCCTCTGTAGTACCATGTTGTCAATAGGAAGATTGCATTCCCATTAGCTAATTCAATAATTGATTTAATAAGACAACCAATATTAAACTCTTCAAACACACAAATTCATAATTGTAAATTGAAGCAGTCTTTCACTTTAGGTTGTTATAGACCAGCCGGGCAAGGGTGGTTTTTCCGAGCCCACCCATTTCGACAACCGGCAAGACCATGAGATTAATAGTTAGACATACCTCAGTCAACAATTTCACTAACTTCTCCCTATCTTTCTCCCTTCCTATAACATCCGAGTCAATTACATAAGAATAGGTTCTGTCACGATGAACAACTCGCCCTTGCCGGTCTTGATCAAATTTAAACCTCGCCATCTCAGTAACAAGCTCATCAATCCTCCCCACAATCTCCATTAACTTTCTACTCATCTCGTACCGAAACAAAACTGGGTTTTTATGGGAGAAAGAGCCTTTTACATTATTCCCCACCTTATGACCGCGTCTCACAGCATCCCTACGCAGCTCCTCATAATGAAACTCATCAAGAACGTCATCAGCATCATAGGCATGCAGCTGATTTCAGCTTGGCCAGCCAGGACCTTGAGCAGCTTGTCTTCGAGCCTCTTGCGCTGGTCATCAATGCCCCACATCTCGCTGATCCTCTGCACCAGTAAGTCTCCTGATTTCTGCACCATCATTTTGATCAGAGGTGATAGTAACAGGTCTGCCATTGTTGATTTGAAGAGTTAATTTGAAGGGTAGTGTTTTGTCTCTCAGAGTGGAATGGTTTAGGCAAGAAGAAAGATATTGAGAATTAATTGGGTTTATGAAAGGGACATTGAGTGGAGAAATGCAAAGTTTGAGATTCTTGTCTAGCTAGATATATAAACCCAATCCCCCTGTATGTCACCATTGAGAAATAATTGGGTTTGGCGAAATATTCATTCTACAGTTGAGACTTGAGAAATTGCTTTTTCCAAAGGACCAATTAATCAAGCTACCATAATTGATTTTTATAGAGCGAATAGTCCTGTTGAGAAATCGATTTCTCGAAGGGACCAATGACAATGAAGTTACCAATAATTGAGTTTATAACTTATTCATCAATAATAATAATAATAATAATAATAAAAGAAAAAACAAAAACTGTGACTACACTATAAACCGTCGCTAGCTCTAATTGTGGATTTCACAAGCATCTCAATAGACTAGCGTATAACCAAACCTATTCTTTGATTTATTTATTTTTTGGCGAAATTTAAAATGATTCTTTCATTTTTAAGTACAAATGACAGTGGTTGTTTTCAAATAAAGATCGAGCATTTGAATATTTGTTAAACGGAGAGAATATTTTTAAATTTTCGAACCTTTAAATGATAAATCTATCACACACAGAACCAAAATTACAATTTAAGAATGATTAATCCCCCATCATATATTTATGAAATACAAACAACATTGAAAACATAAAATGTATCATAATGACACAAATCATACCATCCATATTAATAATACAAATAAGATCCATGTCTCAAATATAAAATAAAACAACATTTAAACGAATCTGACACACAAAACTAGGGGCGTAAACGGATACGGATTATCCGCGGATAATCCGCTCCGAATCCGCTTATTATCCGTATCCGGATTAAACGGATACGGATACTTGTGGATACGGATACGGATAATTTTAGTATATGGAAAAATAATACGGATACGGATAATTCCGTGAGGATATAAACGGAGCGGATATCCGTATATATCCGGATCCAAAATTTAATCTTTCAGCAGCTTTCAATTCATTTCACCCTTGCGAAATTCTCAAAAAACATACATATTCGTTTAAGTCCAAGAATCTTGGTAGAAAAATCATATAATCTATTAGGATAATGGATTGGTTCTCTGAACCAATAAGCAATTAGTTGTGCATAATTATCACTGTGCAAACTTAAAAAGTCTATTAAATTTTTGTCAATTTAAGTAATCAAATTAGGGAATTTAAAATTATAAAATTTAGTAGAATTACTCAATATCCGACAATTATCCGCTCTATATTCGTATTCGAATCCGTATCCGTAGATTATCTGTTCCGTATCCGTATCCGTTTAAGACGGATATGATTTTCAATTTTGATATCCGTTTACTATCCGTATCCGTATCCGTAACCGCTTGTTGAAAAACGGATGCAGATATGATATTAGCATTATCCGCTCCGTTTACACCCCTACACAAAACACAAGTACTAATTAATAATCGCTCAAAACAAAACAAAGAAAGCGTCGGCCTAGATTTTATTTTTCTAGATAGAACCCAAAGAAGCCCAGCCCAGTTTCTTTTATTTCTTTCCTTTCAGTTTACGGTCCAAAACAAGCCCACATGTCAGCGAATAAGATGGAGCATTTAAACGTTTTTAGGAACCTCAGTTTTTATTAGAAATGCACAACTACAGAAAAGGCAAGGGAGAAAACCTAACTCAAAAATAGATTGTTCGAAGCGAATCTAACATGGAGAGAGATGCAGGGAGGGAAATTTTGGGAGGAGAAGAGAGAAGAAAAATATTACTGTTATTTTTGGTGCAGCAGGAGACTGACATGTCGACTCCACATGTCAGCGAACTTGTTTGTTCACTGCAGATTTTCTGTATTTAATTGTTCATTGATCAGTCAATCCTATTCACTCATTTCAACTTTAAACATAAAGTTTATCTTAGTTTGATTGTTGATTCTTATTTCTTTAAATATAAATGTTCAAATTATTTTTAAAATTTTATACTTTCTATTAAGGATTGCGTTAAATTGAATTTCAACATTCTTATTACAAATTTGATTTCAAATTAAGGTTTCATTTTTCAAGTTGCAAATGTATTGTTTAAACTTCTAATTTTATTTTGTATGAAATTTACAATTGCCTTAATTTAATATTCATAATTGTCTATTTTTAAAAATTTATTAATTCATACTTACTTATTTTGTTTAAATAGTTGATATTTGTTGCTCATAATTTAAAAAAATAATAATTCATCCGTTTAGACGTTATTCAATTAGGTCAGGTTTGGTTGTTGGTTAAAGTTATAATGAAACAAGTTGTTTATTTCAAGTCATGACGGCATAAGATATCCTTGTTTGATTGTGGGTTAACGTTAAGTCATGAGTTAAATTAATTGTTGAGTTGTCTGTTGCAATATTTTATTGTTGAATTGTATTTTTTTTAATTAAGAAATTACAAAGGAAATTTAGAACACAAGAATTTATATCCGAAGGGTTTTAAATTAAATTGCAACGGTATCTAATTTAGAAAGCCAAATGACAAATAAATTGTCCATCACATACAAATGCTAATTCAAATAAGTTGTCCATCACATTTAAAAGCTAATACAAATAAGTTGTCCATCACATGATATACATAATTTCAAAAGATGAGAGACGCGACATAAGTTATGCAACCTAAATAGGTGGGTTAATTTATGACGGCATAAGAGGTATCTTATGCCATACTATTTCATTACACTTTATCCATATTTGATAGCATAAGTACAAAATAAGATACTTATTTTATGACTTATGCCACAACTAAACATGACCTTAGAGTTGTTTTAGATTGTTGTTACCTTTAAATTAAAAGTTTTAATTCGTTTCAATTTTTATTATCTATTTGTTTATTTTTAATCTACTATTAATTGTTGTTTATAATTAATTAACAAAACTTAAAAGTATGGGTTATCACAAAATCGAATTTTTTTACCAAAATAAATGGAATGTTTGTTTATTTTAAATATACAAAACGATATTTAAGACTTTAGTATATGTACAGAAGATTCTTTGTACTTTTTTTTCTAATATTTTATTATAATATATAGTTGACAAACGTCCAACGACATGTCTTACTGCGGACCAGCATCCTCTGCGGAGTTTTTTACCTGCGGAGCTGATCGGACAGTCGAGATTAAATCTCAGCCAGTGAGTGTTCGGATGATGGAGGGTAGTATTAATTGTGTTTTAAAATTCGTGCCAAAATCTTATTTGGTCCGTCCGATCAAAATGAACGGACCAGATTAAAAAAACAGCATTGCGGAGCTCCGTAGGTGATGTGATTCCATCTTACTGCGGTCTCCAAAATGTATTGGATAAGTTTCACATCACGAATTTAAATTATTGAAACCGATTTTCGTTTGTGTTGAACTTGTATAGTTCTGATCTCTTACTATACTTTGAGTGAGATTATGGTACATATATATTAGACACCGAACTGCGCTATAAACTTATATCTTTATTGTTAAAGTTGAAACATTCGATCTGGAATGTTCAATATAATTTTCATATAAAAATATATTTGCTGATCATATTTTATTATTTCTTACTTTTTTTAGATAAATTTGTTTTTTGAGTAAAAATTGAAGGTCAAGTCATCCAATTATTTAATATCCACAAAGAATTACTCCTTTCGTATTTCAAACATGCAACCTCCCACATGGAGAGCATTATCTTTGCCACTAGACAAAAAAAACTAGGTCTTTTTGTTAGATAGAAAATCACTTAATTTGAAAATGCTGGACTATCCTAAAACAGCGAGTTTTCTATCTATCTAAAAAATAGTAATAAAATAATCTAAAAAATATAAAATTTGTTGTACAAGTATAATTTGATATAAAGTAGATTATGCACTTGTTAAACTTTAAAAATAAAGATATACTATTATGTAATCTCAATATTACCATTGTCTTACTCGTATAATTTTAGATTAAATAGAGCCGCCTCCTTGAAAAAATTCAACATTCATTGTACTTGCAGCAGATAGTTTGTGATCATGTATACTGTACAGCTGGTTTGAAGTTTGAACAACCCAGCAATCTCTTTCAAAATTAAATTCTTTCCTCTCACACTTCACAAAAATGCTTTCATCCTGTTGGTGTACTGGTCAAAATGAATCAACGATGAACTGACCATTTCATTCTCCAACCACATATTTTAAATTAAAGTACATTTTATTTTTTCACAGAAAAATAACCCACCAACCAAAACATGCCACGTGTCTCATACAACACCATACAAAAGATCTCTCTTACGTGCTGTTCTCTCCCCCACTCATCTCTCAAAACCTCCTCTCTAAACTCCCCAGATCTCACCACATTGTATACATTGTTTCATGCTAATGGAGGAGAAGAACAGTTCTAGTGCTCAAAACGCAGAAAAGCAACTTCAACTTCACATGGAGAGAGAAGAGAGAAGAGAGAGGCTGAGGAGGCTGAGGTTAGAGATTGGTGGCAAGGTTTGTATACCTGACACGTGGGACCATGAGAGCAGTCTCCAGGATTGGTCCAACTGTACTGCTTTTACTGTTGCTTATGTGCCGCCTGGCCTGGCGTCTGCTCAAGCGGCATTGGCTGAGGAGGCACAGAAAAGTACAACGCTGCTCCGGTTTCAGAGTAGATCATGTTAATGTACGTAATGGCTGTATATATATATGTAACTAATTAGTTAATTAATTAGTGAATGATTTTGAAGGATGGGATTTGATTCATTGTTGAATACGTCCGGTCCAGATCATTTGATCTGCGTTGAGATTTGTGTGTCTGGTTTAACCATGAACGCATGAATAATGATGCGGATCAAACGCCCTAAACCGGACATCGGCTCTCCTTAGCTCCCTTGTTTTGATCATCGAGAATGATCCAGATCAATATATGAGTGTTCGATTTAACAGTTTATAATTTTATTGTACGCACGAATCACAATGTGGATCGAACAGCCTAAACTGGAAATCGGATCTCCTTCGCTCCCTTGTTTTGATCATCGATGTGTCGTTAGTAATTCGATTTTGTTAATTCAGTGCCATTTTCTTGCTGTGAGCACAATTTGGTTGCAAATTTTTGTGATGATGAAGACGACATTGCACCAAATTCCTTTTTTTTTTTTTTTTTTTTTTTTTCTACTTTTAGGAAATATATATTTATTAATTTCGACAATATACTCAATAAAATAATCAGATCCATTGCCCTGTTTTTCTTCTTAATTATTTGTATTGAGAAATCGCTAAAAAAACAAACTTGTATTTGAATTTCAACCTGTCTGTGATCTTTTTTTTTTTTTTTAAATTGAAAAAATGTTTTGGCATGCCACCAAATATGCTTAGCCCACTGTCACGGGGAGAGGGGGGTGTCCGATGCCCATCGGACCAGAGTCTGTTTGATGGGTGGTTTTTACCGTCCGATTTACTTCAAGATATGTGCACATCATTTTAATATCCGTGTTGTTTGCTTTAATATTTGTGCGCACAGATCTTGAAGTAGATCGGACGGTAGAAACCACTCATCGAACACTGTTCTGGTCTGATGGGCATCGGGCACCCTACTCTCCCACTGTCACGACTCCATGTCTGTGATCTTTCAATGGGGTTAACTGAGTTAGTGTAGCGGTGTCAATGGATACGATTTGTATAGGGTGGAAATATTTTTATACCCATACCCACTAAGAGTTGACCTTACCTATATTCTATCTTTAATCATTAAGAATTTGCCTTACTCTATTCTACCCGTACTGGTTAACTGGTTAAGTTTAGTGAGTAACGAAACAGTAGCGGGTGAATAACGAATAATACTAACATAATGGTTTTATTAATTTTACAAATATACCATCAAAACTCATCATATCATACATATGCAATTACAATTACTAATATAAAAATCAAAATACAAATATGCAATCAATTCTAACTAATATTTTTTTATAAAGAAAAAAAATAAAAAATATAAATATCTCTTCTAACAAATTCAAAATTTAATTCATTAATTAAATAATAAAACATTTAAATAAAAAATAATATGTTTAATATAATATTATTCTTACAACAAAATGCATACATTTTCTCATGAATTAACATTGATACAGTGATATGAGAAACATAAAATTGAATAAATTGAATAAATTGAATATAATATTTATATATTAATTTATTTTATATAATTACTCATTACTCAATGAATACGAAATAGCCTTTATCCGTACTCATATCCGTTTAACTAATGAAAAAAAATACTTACCTATACTTAGGGCTGCATAAAATATTTGTAGTTCGTGATTCGATTCGAGTTTGATTCAAAAAAGTTCGTAAAAAATTATATTCGAAATAGTTCGAAATTAATTCAAACCAAACTCAAACTGGACCTAGTTCGTTCGAAATAGGTTCGCAAACTATTATAGTTCGAATCTCAAAGTAACGTGAACCAATGATTTTTACTAATGACTTATGTTCGCTGATGACTTAAAAGTTAAAACATAAGGCCGCCCAGTTATAAGTCATAACTCGTAAGTTGTTATCCTTGCTCTTAATTATAAAATCCTAAACGACTTTCACCTCTCGCTCTCAGCGACTACGATCACTCTTCTTTATCGTAAAAAAGTTCATAAAAAATTCGAAATTGAGTTCGTAAAATATTTGATTCCAAATTAATTCAAACCAAACTCAAACTGGGATAAGTTCGATTCGTTTGCAGCTTTATCTATACTTAATAAGCTAACGAAAAAAAATCTTATTCATACTCATCTTATCGAATATGATACGGATAGAATAAACGGGTATTTTTATTGACACCCTTGAGTCAGTGGCTCAGTGCATATCTTCCAATGTTCAATCCCTCGCTCAAAAAATTGAAAAGGTAAAAGTTTTATCTAAATTTTCGCATGAACGTGTTCTTTCGATACACTGTTTCTGTTCAGTGGGACCTGCCTTGTTATTGAATATCTTGCTTGACTGCTGAAGAAGTAGACCCGGTGCAATATATTTCTCCTCCCTTTTCTTAGTGCTTTCTTCTTTGTTCCAATCCCTTGCTCAAAAATTGAAGAGAAAGCGAAAGAGGTCGATTTCAGAGAAAGGAGAGAGATGGGGCTACTGGATGCGCTATATCGCGTCGTCATGCGACGCAACTCAGTCTACGTCACCTTCGTCATCGCTGGTGCCTTCGCTGGCGAGCGGGTACGCGTGTTTTCTCTCCCTCTCTTTTCTTAGGGTTTCTTCTTCGATCCGCCGATCTAAACATAGTATGATTGTAGATCGGATACACTACGAGATGGCATTTCATCTGATGATTCTGTCCGATGTGATATTGATTTGTTGCTTGAGATCGTTCTGATTTCTTCACGCTGATATTTAGTCCTTTTTGTATCTATTTTTTTTCTTTGTTATTAGTTCATTTTTTTTTAACTATGATTGTAGGTAGTTGATTATGGAGTGCACAAGCTCTGGGAGGCCAATAATGTTGGGGTAATTTTTTTTATCTATACTGCTTATTAACAATTTCTTTCATTTTTAATTAAATAGTTGTTGAATTTATGGGCTAATTCAACTTTTTTAATGGACTGTTTTATAAACAGTCAGTTAATTTGGGTAAATTATTGTAAAGCACTCAATAAGTTAAAGAGAGATAAATTAGGGATATGTTTGTGATATGTCATGTGTTTATATACAGTTGATAAGGCGGCAACATTTCCTGTCGAACTAATCAAAATTGACAAAATGCATGTTATTAGGAAAGTGTGTTATAAGGATAATTGGAGAGAAATGCAATGAAAACTATTCTTTGTCAATAAAAGAGAAATTGACAGTTTAGACTGGGTATCATTTGATGTTTTGATTGATCATGCTGTATTGAGCTAGGCATATGATGTTTCAGTTGTACAAAGTAAGTAACATATACTCCATTTGTTAAAAAAATAAGCATCTGTTATGTAGATAATAGGCGAAAAGTGCTCATTTGCTGAATTATTTTATATCATTCTATCATGTAGTTAGCATAATTAGTACTCGTATTGGTTTGCAAATTGCTAGGTAAATGTGTATAGAAAACATCACGATAAAGCATGGATCTGTTAATACCCCATTAGGGTACTAAACAGGTAGGAATTAGAGGATAATTTGTACGGTTTTGTTATTGAACTATGATAATAGATGTCACCTATATACTGTTGAAATTTGTAGGTATATACTGTCTTTAAGTTTTTTGTAGTATATTTTTCTTGAAAAAAGGGAAAATTATAGAAGAAAAAATATATAACTTGAGTTTTCTAGGTAGATGGCACTGCTTTGGTTTGTTGGTCTCAAAAGAAAATCCAAAGTTTAAATTTAAAGAGATGTACTTCTGCAAGTATGCAACTATTTAAAAAAAAAATATTGTCTTATATTTTTAATTTTGTTTTTCGGTAATACTTGATGTTTTTTTTTTTTTCTAAATTGCAGAAACGGTACGAGGATATTTCAGTGCTGGGTCAGAGGCCGTCAGAGTGATTTACTTTCAACATTTGATAACGATTATTTTGGGAGATTGAGATTGCAAATCCTCCTCTTTTTTGGGTTTATTTCTATTGTTACATAATAAGCACTAGGCAAACAGATACTTGGTAGAGCCATCTATGACTTGTACTCTGCAATTTTGATACGTCTGTTTTCCTTTTAAACCAGTGAAAACTCACTTCCCTGTTTCAGAAGTTGCTCTTCTAAAATTTCTCCTACAATTTAGTGACAAAAAACTGTGTCTCCTTGGTTTGGTGCTCTTAAAGTTTGATGCTTGCTTCTGTTTTTATGTAGTGCTGTATCAGAGTTTAAGAATTATACTGACCATGAATAACATTTTGAGGGGAGCTATGGTGCTTTGAGACAACACAGCAGGCATACCTTGGATTTGTGTCAAGATGTTTTTAAAGCACATTAGATAGGTGTACACTGCAAAGCACCATATAGCCTCACTCTTACTGGGATTTTTATTAATCGAAATAAAATAAAATAAATATCGAAAAAGGGGATAGGATCTGATTTTTTTCAAAAAGTAACAAGGCCGGAGTAATTATCAACGTCCTTAGGGACGGGATAAACAACAACGTCTGTCTTAATGGTAATCTCTCCCTGTATTACTTCTTAACCCAAACAAAAAAATATTTCAGAGATGGGATAAACAACGACGTCCGTGAATAGTGACAAAAAAAAAAATTTCAAGGACAGAATTATCAATCCCGATTTATTTTTAACTAAAAAATAATAATTTATTTTTCAAATGACTAGATTAGTGGTTAGATTAGTGTCATTTTTTTAATGGAGTTCTAAAAAAAAAATTAAGTTTTTTGAAAAAACATAATTTAGTCATTTGATGTAATGGAGTTCTCAATAAATTAAATTAAAAAAATATATCTATGTTATCGGATACATAGATAGTCTACCAATTAAATTCAAATTTAATACAATTAACTATTGATTAATAATGTATCAATATCAGCGATATAGAATTTCAAGTCATTTGATGTAGCTAAAACATAAATCAAATTCCATCATATTTATAGACATAATATTAAATAGATTTTTTTTTTATTTAACCAAAATCAAACATAAGTTTTTTTTTTTAAACACTGTTCACGGATGGGAATGATAATTCCGTCCCTGAAAATTTTTTTTTGTCACTGTTCACGGACGTCGTTGTTTATCCCGTCCCTGAATTTTTTTCTATTTGGGTTAAGAAATAATACGGGGAGAGATTACCATTAAGACGGATGTCGTTGTTTATCCCGTCCCTAGGGACGTTGATAATTACTCCGGCCTTATTACTTTTCGAAAAAAAATCATATCCTATCCCCTTTTTCGATATTTATTTTATTTTATTTCGATTAATAAAAAAATCGGCTCACTCTTATATTGCGTTTATAATTTCCAACTCGGATGTCATAATTCACCACAAAATTCTGGTCAATAATATTTTTCTTTTTATGTACAAGTAATATAATAGTTGAATATTTTGATAACTTCGTATCATGTAATTAATCATGCAACAAATTACGAGCATGAAATTGATTGTAGAGAGTATGTTATTCTGAAAAAAATGCATGTGAGAGGCTCAGAAAGAAGCCATAAATCCCTCAAGCAACACATATTGTACCAAAATAATGTAAATAAAGTTAACAGAATTGTTGTTAGGTCGAGATTACTGCCTTTCTGCTGTAAACACAAACACCAGCAAAACAAAAGTATATGATTCTGGTACCGTCCTAAAGCAGAGAAATGAACTTACTGAGCTAAAGTTTTGTTATCTCAATTTTCACCGCCCAAGTTGCGACGATGAAAAAGCCGTAGTGTAGCAAAACATCCACGACCTGGCGATATCAATTATCAAAATGACAGAGGTTCTGAGAAGCAATGCTAGCACAGAAATGTATACTTGTCAAAATCAAATAACTTCTTTTTTATTTCTTAATGAAAGAAAGTAAATCATTTTAAAATCGAGAACTAAAATCTTTTATATTTTACTTCCAACTCTTAAGAGTTTGACAGAGCAGAGGAATTAGTGATACTGGTAACTGTGAAGGAAATTCTGTTAGAAATCCCTTGGATTTACTGGTACCTGGTTGCACCGGTACCAGCATTTATACTTGAAGCACTCCTTGCATGGATAACTTTTACAGTAAGAGAAGTTGTTCAAAGAAAAAATAATAAATTCTTGCAGTGCACATGAAGTTCTTATTCAGTATCTCATAATGAAAATTCAAATTATCCTCACCTAAAAATACATACTACAAAACAATACCCGACATATTATTACATTCTCAGGCCAGTATTTCAACAGAGTATCCAAAAATATACATGTCATCACAAAAATAAGGTCAAAATAATTACTAAGACAATACAAACTAATGTCCAAGTATATACTACTTGACCATGAATGAGCTTTTGCAACTACAACCTCCAACTGCACTTGGATTCTCTACCACCTGTGGAGATAGTTCCATCAAAAGTTTAAAATTTAATAATGAGTTCAAATTAATATATACATGAATATAAATGAGTTTTAACACTACTACAACCAAATCAATGGTATGTTACTTCATAAAGAGCACCTTTTGATATATCAAACGAGCAAAATCCTAGAAATAATAGACAAATAGGGATCAATATCATTTATCCCCAAAAAACCTCAAAAATATAAAAACACCCGTAAAGGTAGAAATCTAAATACACAACCCAGACACTTCTCTAAAATTTCACCAAAATGTATCAAAAGTATTTCTCAAGAGACGCACAAACTATATAGAAAATGGCACAAACTGGGGTGAAAAATTAGGAAGAGGCAGAATTTTCAAATATTTTTTACTACACGAATATGATTGTAATTTTTCTTCAAGAATCATAGTATGGGAACCATTTTTTTTTTTAACCTTTTGTTGTTCTGATAGTTTGATTTTTTGAAGGCCAGCATAAAATTTACACAGAAATAAACGAGCAGGGGTAGAATTGGAAACCAGAAATGCAGAACGGATAAGCTCCTCTGCATAGTCGACAGTTGCGCCTTTCACAAAGTCATAGGATACACTATCTATCACCAACTTTACTCCATCTTTCTCAAATACCCTGGGAAAGAATTATTACAGAAAAATAATTAAGTACTGTACCAGTATAGCAGCTAATAATAATAATAATACTCAGAAATATCAAAGCCCCAAATGAATCCACAAACACAGTGAATTGGTATTTTTCTGGTAGACCCATCATACCGATCCACATATGTTAGTTTTTAAAAACTTCTAAAAAACATGAATATAGATTGTAAGTTATGGAAATAATGATCAATAAAAATAGTTTAACTACAGAGTTCAGAGTATATGCAATGAAATGAAAATTTGAACAATTGCCATACTTGTCATCTGTATTTTTGTTGTTGTCAAGACCAAACGAATATTGAAATCCAGAACAACCCCCCGCTTCAACACTTAGCCTAAGCATCTTTCCTTCTGATGATGCCTGTTTTGCACTCAACTCCTTCAATCTCTGCAAATTTCACACCAAATTTTTTTTTTATTTTTTCAGTTTCCAGAGTATTTTTTTCTATAACGAAAATGAAAAGGAACTCTATTTGAATCACAGTCTAATCCAAGATATTTTGAACCCATTTTCCGTTCTATACATAAATTTGAATCATTTTTCTTGAGCCGTAGGAGGTGAAATTTTCATATACATTTCTATGGAGGCTTTCTTTTTATCTATATCTAGTCCTTGCAATTGATGCTCGGTTTCGAAGAAAAGGAAGAGACCTTGGAAAAAGTAGGTTATTATGATCCAATAAATAAATAAATTTATTTAAATTTTTCTGCTATTCTTTTTTTTCTTAAAAAAATGCTCAGCCTACAGAGACTGTTGACATTCAATACTCAAGTCAATTTTTTAAAAGATTGAACAAAAACATCACAATAATACCATACTGTTCAGTGTTCACCATAAAGGGAATTTAGAGGGGCAATCAGGCAAGTCGAGCCGAGTTTGGGTTATTTTGGATTTGGTCGTTATCTAGTCTTAGGTGACTTGGTTGAATAAAATTGTTTAAGGTTCCAGTCACCTGGGTTTGGTTGTCTTGGTTCTTGGATCATTATGGGTTCATGCTGATCCCATTTCGGGTTATTCGGGTTTCGGGTATTGAGTCAATCAGGTTCAAGACTCAGGTTGTTTCCTATTATTAACCAGATGACAAAATTAATTTTGTAGCTGTGTATTATTTTCCATATCAATCCATATCATAAATCAAACTGACAGTATTAAGGTGTTGTGTCGGGTGAGATAGATTGGGATTTTAGGTATAACCGGTACAGGTCAGCTTGGAATTTAAGTCACTAGAAGTTTTGTTCGGTCAATTCAAAACCTAGAAATTCTGGTAACAAGATATCAACTTTGAAAATAACAGCTACCAGATGAACAATTCGTCTAGCAAGATCAACAAACTGAGATAACTACTTGTTGTAGTTCGCTACAGTTGATTCAATTAAGAGAATCAATTGATCAGTCAATGATATGAGAGAGAGAGAGAGAGAGAGAGAGAGGCGTACATACACGGATGCAGTTGTCGGTCATGTGAACAGGCTCTGTAGACTCAGGCGACGATGAGGATTGCGCCACGACGGAGCTTAGGAGCCGTTGATTCCTCTGTACTCTTCCAGTAATGAATGGCGCCATACGCCATAGTATCGACCTCGACATGCTGTACACCAGGTAATGGGAGCTGAGAGAAAGGAGAGGAGAAGGGGCGAAAAGCAATTAATTTATTAATTTGATCAATTAAGTTCGGAGAAGCTGCAACAGGGCGCGATGGAGAGCTGGCGCGAGAGAGAGGATTGTCAGAGGGCGTGCGCGCAGAGAGAAACACCGGTGAGGAGGGGCCGAGGGGGCGACGCGGCGAGAAAGAGCGAAAAGGAAAAGAGCAAATGGGTTATGGGTTTGTGCTGTTATGGGGTCCGATTGGAATAAATCTAATTAGGTCCGAATGGATTAATATCACCTAAACTTAACTCAAATTTTGATTTTAGATCTACACCGTCGGATCTGAATTTGCACAGATATTAAAGACTCCGTGCATTTCCCTCAGGAATCAGGACCGAGTTGAATTAAGATCCTCGCAGGACCTGTGGTGCAATTATTAATCTGAATCGTTATTTTAACCCAGCACGAATCTCGAAATGGACCCTATAGTTTCCTCAGGCACAGGATTGAATTCGGGCCCAGCTGAGATTAATCTGTACCGTCCATAGGCCCATAATTGAATTCATTTCACCAGAGGTAACTGAAATTTTGAGTTTAGATCCAAACCGTCCGATCTATTTTTTCACGACTATCGAAGAGATACGATGCATTGGATTTCCCCGAATTTTGATCCGACGGTCCGAGTCTAAAATAATATATTACTCTTGATCAGAGTTGGAGCTCAGTCTATGCTCCCCAGAAATGGCCATGGCGCAGCTACTGAGCTCCGCCACTTGTACACCCCTTACGACAAGATTCTTGTCTGAGCCCCTACTCCAAAACCCTAACCCTAGATCTTTGTTCTTAAAGGAGAAATGTAGCCTTCGTGCTGGTCGTGTCTCTTGCTTCGTCTCCACTGGTCGCAAGAAGGTATTTCTTTCTTCCTCTATTTTCTTGCATGTAGTATTCTTTTCAGAAGTCAAATTTGCATGTGTACTATTTATTTTTGTAGAAGTTCTTAGATGGAGACGAATTATGAAGGTGGAGAAATTTGCTACATATATTTTTATTTTTTTTGCA
The DNA here is from genome assembly GCA_964058825.1 of Carex arenaria. Lineage (NCBI taxonomy): Eukaryota > Viridiplantae > Streptophyta > Magnoliopsida > Poales > Cyperaceae > Carex > Carex arenaria. Next base: position 212,086 of record CAXKVW010000870.1, read on the forward strand.
TATTTTGTTTAATCTTTAATAGCTCATAGGATAAGCTGTAAAGCCTATGTAGTGTGAAGGTGTTCTTAAGTTCATCAAGCCCCTTTGTGAACTCAACTCTAAAACCAACCGGATTGGCTTCAAATGACTAATTTGAACCATTAAAACCCATCTAACTTACGAGTGATGTGTCTACATGAGAAAATATTGAATTTCCGAATTATTTTTGTATAAAGTCAAGTGGTAAAAAACCGTTCAAAAAATGAATGCATGAAAATTAGTTTATAAACCTTCTTATTGTGACCGTTTGACTATATACTAAATTAATTCGAAAGTTTTAAATTTTTTGCATGTGGACGCATCACTCGTAAGGTAGATGGGTTTAACGGTTTGGATTTGTCGTTTGAAGACAATCCAATAGGTTTCAGAGTTTGGTTCACAAAGAGGCTTGATGAAATTAACAACATCCTAGTTCTACTCTAAATAAACTACATTTGTTTGCTTGTATTTGTTTCCCAAATCATAGAAGAAATCCACAAAAGATGGGGGCATGAATAAATTACAGAAATGGCCTGTGTGGTACCACTCTTTTCTAATATGTTCTAATAATAAAATAACTCGAATGTGGTATGGATTGGAATCTCTAGGGACCAAAAATGGGGACTATATAAGTTTAGGGGTCAAAATAGGAGACTTTCAACTAAAAACTTGTTGTTCTTTTAATTTGGATTTGTTGTTTTCTTGTATGCATCTTTTATGTATGAGACCATCCTACACTGTTTAGTGTTGATATCAAATTAAAAATAGTTTGTCTTTTGATATGTTTTTGTCTTTTTTTTTATTATTATTATTTGGAGGAAGCAATGAAGGCACTGGGAAATGCACTTTCTCAAAAGAAGGATGTATTTGAAAACTGGAACAATAAAATAGAGAAGAGGGGGCAAGAGAGACAAGGGGGAGGTGGTACTGGTTGAGGTGGCTGGTTTGGAGGAGGTGGATGGTACGGTTGGTATGGTGGGGATAAATTTTGGGACGAGGCTATACAAGTCATAATCGTCATATTTGGCATTGGCAATTTAATAATTTTGTTGGTGCTTTTTTCATAATATATTGAGGGGCAACAATTTCTCGGTAAAACAAAGCTTTGGAACTAGTTAATACAATGAAGGTTTCTAAATAGGCAGATAGTTTCCCTTTGTCACAAACAAGGCGCAAAATTTATGGATTAAAAAAGATGTTAACGTTTTGTAAATTTATAAGAAAAACACAAAAATTATTTTTAACATAGTTTTTTTTTCTTTTAATTTTTTTCTTAATATATAAAATTAATTTTATAGATGTTGGTTTGTTTTCTAATATAAAAATTCAAGTATTATATAAATTTGAATGAACCATAGTAGCTATGTAAACCTATTCCTAAAAGATTGATATCAAAGCAGCATATCCAAATAATATGAAATCCGATAGAAGCTATAAATGCAGAATTTTTACCAGTAAGTTGATAAAAGTGTTTTACGGCACCTTGCATTGATATCTGCTTCATTGAATTGGTTAATTATGATTTCATTCGATTATGTAGGTACTGTTACATTGACATCTACTTCATTGAATTGGTTATTATGGTTTCATTAACGTCTATTTCATTGAATTGGTTATTTATGGTTTGTAAGTGAACTCGGTTACACTGCTAATAAATAGGTACTGATACAAGTCTGGTCATTAATTTGTGCAAATTAGCAAAACTTGCAACTTCGGTCCCAAATTTCTTTAGATTATTTTTTGATTTGATATTATCATAATTTTTTGTTATTTCACTTGAAGTTTTTTATTCCTCTTTCATTTATTCAAGTGTTATCATTTTGTACAGTATCAACAAAACTTCAAAGACACTGTTAAAAGGATGTTTGTTTTTACATGCGTATACATAATCCAATTTTTTATTTAGAACATATGTTCTGATTAAATATTTTTGACATATATGATAGTGTCTCCTATTAGCCAAGGGCGAGATAATATTCAATTCATTGCTTGTTATCCTTGGAAAGATAAGAGAGACTCTTGATTCCCTATTCTCTGGTATCCCTCAGAGTGGACAAGCTCCAGTGCGCATTCCAGTTTCTGAAACAGTGAATAGTTCAGACCAGACTCCAACTTCGGTCAACGAACGGGTGATTAGGAAGTGGGGCATGGATTAAGCAAAAAATGGCCTTGGCACAGCTCCTGAGCTCAGCCACGTGTACACCCGGTACGACAAGATTCTTGCCTGAGCGGCTAAGCTCCCGCTCTGAAACCCTAACCCTAACCCAAGATCAGTGTTCTTCTGGGAGAAGTGTTGTCTTCGGGTGTCTCTTGTTTCTTCTCCAATGGTCGTGAGAAGGTATTTCTATTTTGTTCGTCTATTTTCGAGCATGTAGTATTCTTTTCAGTAGTGAAATTTGCATGTTTACTGTTTAATTTTTGTAGAAGTTAGTAGATGGAGAGGAGTTGTGAAGGTGGAGAAATTTCTTCCATATTCTCTTTAATCTTTTATAGCTCATAAGATAAGCTGTAATGCCTATGTAGTGTGTCAATTTTTGTCAAAACATTTGCAAGTAGCATCTCTTTGCTTATACTTGTTTCAAAAATGATAGAAGAAATCCACAAAAAATGCGGGCATGTTACATAATTCATGAATAAATTACAAAAATGGCATGTGTAGTACCACTCTTTTCTATTATAATCAAATAACAAAATAACTCAATATGGTATGTATTAGAAAATCCAGGGACCAAATTGGGGACTATAAATATAGGGGGGCAAACAGGAAGTTGGTAAAACAATAAACTGGTGGTTCTTTTGATTCGGATTTGTACTTTTCTTGTATGCATCTTTTATGTATGCGACCGGCCTGTACCATTTAGTGTTGACATCAAATTAACAAATTTAGGTTTTTTTATATGTTTACTTTATATTTCTATTATTATTAGGATGAAGCAAGGAAGGCACTGGAAAATGCACTATCTCAAATGAAGGACGAATTTGAAAAGTGGAACAAGCAACTAAAGAAAGGGGAGGTGGTACTGGTCAAGGAGGTGGTTGGTTTGGTAAATTTAATATTTTCATAATATGTTGATGTGCAGCAATTTCTTGGTAAAACAAAGCCATGGAACCAGTTAATACAAGGCACTGGTATTGTAGAAAAATACAAGGAGAAAGAGAAAATAAAGCGATACTATCAAAGCAGATGTCTAAACAGACTGATAATTTCATTTTGTCACAAACAAGGCACAAAAGTTTATGGAATAAAAAGATTGATGTTAAGGGTGTGCAATGACATTTTATTCCATTGAATTGGTTCTTAGTTGGTTTATTAGAATAAATTTGAACTCGGTTGCGCCTGTACAGCTGATATATAGGTACTGTTACAAGCCTGGTTACTGATTTTTGCAAATTAACTTAACTTGCAACTTTGGTCCCAAATTAATGATTAAGTTGGTCAAGAATTATGTTTTCAGGGGAAAAAATGGACCATTAATTCATTATTCCGCAGTCACACCAATTTCACCGACTGTCATTGCAATCTAACACACACAAAACAGATACATCAAAAGATCTCACAAATATTCTCAACTTTTCAACCAAATTACAACACAGCGACAAACTAACCCATCTTTATATTCTAATTAATTGCTAACAGGAGCACAAATTTGTGGGACTTTGGCCATGCTGTTAGAATACGCGAACAAAGTATTGCAACAACTTTCTACGAAGTCCCATTCAATATTGACTGGGCCTTTCTCTTGAAAATCATTTGGTTCCGCTTCCCAACTAAGCAACCAGCTCAAATTGTTATCTGGATCCTTCGGACGTGCTGCTATGTAAAGATACTGGCCATCAAAGCCTATTGGAGATATGAAATATCGCTTGAAAAACTTTTTATACTGCCTACAGCGAGCCAACTCCAAGTCCACACCGAAGTCATACTTATCCAACAAGCCGTCCCAACTCGTCTCATGGATCCTATCCCAGCGGGACCCTCCAGTCAAGCTCCATATCTCGATCCCGCTAATCCAAGTATGACAACACGTGAGTTCATCAGCATTGACTCCTACATGACACATTTCACCTCTCGACGACTTCATTTCAGGCCACATTAAAGTTCCTGCTAAATCTCTCCTTGTATCATACCACAGAAGGTACTCTTGTCCACAACACCAATATAACACCCCCTTTGCACAAACTGCTTTACTTTGTTGGGGATATCTGTCTGCATATACTATCTGGCTCGAACGGGTCCATTTGGCAGTGTCTGAATGAAAGATGTTAAACTCGTAGTGGAGAGCATTAGGAAACTTTATAGAACTCTCTGGAGAGTGGTACATCAGAAGAGGGTCAACAATGGTGTACCGATGAGGCAACTCACAGGGATCATACGCAAGACCCATTTCAGTTTCGTAATATTCCTTCCCATCAAGATTTTCATTATTTGGTACGACTGCCATGTCTTTGGTAGCAGGATTACACACACAGTGGGATTTCATGCCATTAAATTCACCATATAAGAGAAGCAGGCCATTTGTGGAGGAGAGTAGCTCGACCTTAGGAGAGGTAAGATTGAGGAAATTGAGGGACGGGTCGGGGACACCTATAGGTGCCAGGTCGGGGAAGAACGATAACCCACTATCTGTCATGTAAACAAATCCGCTTGATGAAGTGTTGGCTGAGCGGGATTGATCGGCAGCAAATACGGCATCCGTGCTAATGAGAGAACATATTTCCTTAGATACACATTTGTATCTGTTCAGGTATTTGAAAGGGACACGTGGCAAGATCATTTGGTGGAGTAGGTGGTCAGGAAGGTCTGTTTGCCATTTGGAACAAGGGGGTGGCGCCATGATTTGTGAAAATGGCTCTCAGAGAGAGAGAAAGAGGGAGATAGAGAGAGATAGAGAAAGGGGAAAGGCGTATTGATATCAAGAAAACAGAGAGTGAGGAGCGTATTAATTTACAGAAAACAGAGAGAGGAGCGTATGTACCGCTTCTATTTCTGTCAAATATAAAAATATTTACGTTTATTTAGGAAGGTTGTTACGCTTATATTTCTGTCAAATATAAAAATATATATATGTTTGTTAAGGAAGGTTGTACCGCTTCTATTTCTGTCAAATATAAAAATATTTACGTTTATTTAGGAAGGTTGTTACGCTTATATTTCTGTCAAAATATAAAAATATATATATGTTTGTTAAGGAAGGTTGTACGGCTTCTATTTCTGTCAAATATCATTTTTACTTATTTCTTAAGCTAAGTATATTTATTTTTAATACTTTTATCTTGTTCGTTATTTAATTTATACTAATCTTTTGTTAATAGTTAATTGACCGTACGTGTAGTGTGTAAATTGGTTGGAGGGCCAGTGTTTGCATCTAATATTAGCGTTTAATTAACTCCAATCTTATTATGTAAGCTTTTTTTTTTTGCAAAAGATTACATATTTAGTGGTTTTGCAAAGTTCTTTTTGTAAATTACCGTAAACTGTTGGTGACATGTGATCATTAACCCGCCTATTATGGGCCATTGGATAATATATCTAAAGATGGTAAATCATTTGATAATGGTTATTTTTAAAAAAGAAGAAAAAAGTAGATGGCACAATAATAGGCCAACCCAATTTGACAGGGCTATTAAATACAATATTATAGTTGCATCTATTTCTGGAGCAATGAATCTAATTGTGGTTATCCTCAATCCTCACCAAAATATTTTAACAACTATGAGGTCGGATGATAGATTGCGTTTGCTTCAAAACTGGATTAATGCCTCTATTTCAAAGTTTAAACATTAAATATAAACCGTTCAACATAATCTCCATATCATGATAATGTACTTGTTGATCAAATTTTAGAAAATTTTTAGATAGGTAGACCGTAGACCATTCAAAAGTAAATATTTTCTACTTATCTAAAAAAATAGAAAGAAAATTCTAAAAAAATGTGAAATTGAGTCTACATGTATATTTTTATATGGAATTATGTTGAACGGTTGAGATGTTTGATGGTAAGTAAAAATAAAAAGGAGATGGGCAATACAGGTTGGGCTTAGCTTTAGTCTAAAAATATTAAATTGGACATCTCCATTTAATTTTAAAATAGCATAGTGGTCAATTTAATTTTAAATAATTAAATAAATAATAGGGGATAGAGCAAAGAGATTTTTTTATAAAGCATAAATAAAAAATTTATTTTTAGGATTCCAGCACGATTGATTAGTTTTTTAAAAAAATCATAAAAAACGAGTTGGCAGCTCGTTCCCTACAGTATTTTATACCCCAGAACGAGCTGCCAACTCGTTCTGAGTCATTTTCCAAAATATAACACTTCAATTGCAGCTCGTTCTGGGGTATAAAATACTGTAGAGAACGGACTGCCAACTCGTTTTTTGTGGTTTTTATAAAAACCCAGTCAATCATGCTGTAATCCTAAAAATAATTTTTTTATTTATGGTTTATAAAAAAAACTCTAGAGCAAAGAGGGGGAATTTTTTGTGGAGATAGTGAATATTATGACAATTTGATGGAAAAATTGGATTATGACAATTCGACCAAGACCTATTTTTCGAGGATCTTGTTTAAAAGCCAGGTTTTTCCGTCATTTTTATTCATGCCCATAAATTCATACAATTCGCCAACTCTGTCCATCAAATCTGAATTCTGTTAAAACTGCCCAAACCGGCTATTTAATAGCCGGTTCCTAATTTTTATTAGAACCGGCGGTTTAATAGCCGGTTTTAATAAAAATTAGAAACCGGCTATTAAATAGCCGGTTTCTAATTTTTTTTTTTTTTTGAAAAAAGTTATAATTTTTTTTATTAAAGTTTTAGAAATTTTTGATATGTTGCTTTGAAATTAGATAGAAAAATATATAATTTAGTTTATTAGAAGGACTGAAACAAATAATCCAGATCAATATTTTTCAGATCAGATTTTTCGTGGCTGTAAGAAAAAGTAAAATATTTCATTGTATGTTATTAGAAAAAAAATAAAACGGCCATAACTTTAAAAAAAAATGAAATGGATCAAGGGTCGGAAACATCTTTTTTTTTTTTAAACTTTAAACGGCCATAGCTTTTGCTAGGAAAGTCGGATTTACGCGTATGACCCCAATTCGAAAATGGGAGGAGGAGACGGTGGTGACTGTCACCCTGGGCTATAACCTTGGGTATCCGACGAATTAGAATCGCAAAAAAACGTCGTTTAGTGCCTCAAAAATTAAGTTTAAGATTTTTAGTGTCAAATTTTTTATGTTAAAAAAATACTTTTCAGCACTGAGAAATGCACCAGTAGCAAGTGCAATTGCCATAGGAGAAGTCTCATACAAGCATTTTGTCTTCTGGTTCGATTTCAAGGACTGAAAGGTATATGCTCTAGCAATCCTGTAATTATAATATAGTTTACTAGTTCCGTTGATTCTAAGAAGCGTAGGCGTCTCTTTGCAAATTAGTAGTCTAGATAGGAACATTATATGGAATATATCACTTGATTTTGTCTTGAAAATGTAAAACATGTTTAGATAATTAGGTTCGTGTATTGGTTTGAGTAACAGAGATATACTTGTTTTGTGTATTTACCTAGAAGTGACTTTTGAACGGAGATCAATTTATTTTTTCCAATAACACACAATGAAATATTTTAATTTTTCTTACAGCTGTGAAAAACCCGTTCTGAAAAATATTGATCCGGGTTATTTGTTTTAGTCCTTCTAATAAACTAAATTATATATTTTTCTATCCAATTTCAAAAAAACATATCAAATTTTTTTTAAACTTTAATAAAAAAAATTATAATTTTTTTCAAAAAAAAAAAGAAAAAAAAAGATAGGGACCAGCTATTAAATAGCCGGTTTGGGTAGTTTTGACAGAATTTCGTTTTGATGGGCAGAGTTGGCGAAATTTAAGTTTCAATGGGTATGGATAAAAATGACGGCAGGTTTTCGCTTTGCAGTGGCCCATAGGCCCATAATTCGGGCCTAATATAATCTGAGGTAAGAGAATATTTCTGTTTCGATATGATACGTTCGATTAGAATCAGATGCTTTAATAGTCGTGTGGATTCTGATCGGACGCTTCTGATCTAAGCAGAAATATTTTGTTACTATAGGTGATAGGAATTCCAGGCTTAAGAGTTAGAGCTCAGTCTAAGCTCTAAGCTCCAAAAATTGGCCATGGCGCATCTACTGAGCTCAGCCTCGTGTACCCGTACGGCAAGATTCTTGTCTGAGCCCCTTCTCCGAAACCCTAACTCTGGATGGGTGTTCTTCCAGGAGAAATTTAGCCTTCGAACTGGTCGCGTCTCTTGTTTCTTCTCCGATAGGCGCAAGAAGGTATATCTTCCTCGATTTCGATTTCGTGCATGTAAGTATCTTTTCAGAAGTTATTAGATGGAGAGGAATTGTGAAGGTGGAGAAATTTTGCATAATTAATGAATAAATTTTAGAAAGGGCATGTGAGGCTATGGTACTACGCATAGCGCAGATTGGTCCGTACTACTACGAACATTTTTTTCATTTTCATATAAAAATGTACTTACATATTAAATCTTACCTTTTTTTAGGATTTTTTTACTTAAAAAATTACTACTTTTGAATGGTTTAGAAACATTAGATTAAGTAATTATCTATCTATCTAGAAAATTAGTAAAAAAATTCTAAAAAATGTAAAATTTGATCTCCAAGTACATTTCATATGGAGATCATGCTGAATGGTTCAGACCGATTGTTTGAACTTTGAAAATGAAGATATTTAATCCGTAGTACGGGCCAATATGTGCTATGCATAGTACCATAGCCTCACTCAATAATTAAATAACTCAATGTGGTATGGATTGGAATCTTCGGGGACAATATAATTTTAGGGGCCAAAACAGGAAGTCGGTTTAAATTAAAATATGGTTGTTTTTTTGTGTTTGGATTTGTTGTTTTCTTGTATTCATATTTAATTTATGGGACCGGCTTGTAGAGGCGGAACCAGAAAATTGAGATGGGGGGCGGGGACTAAATAGTATAATTTTTGGTAAAATTAAAAAAATTAAAGGACGAACTGAAAATTTTCAATTGCTCCAGAAGTAAATAGAGGCATTTGCATCTATTCCCTCTATTTATGTGCAGTGGCAGAAGTAAATAGAGGTCGGATAACTTTTCAGGATGGATTGCATTTGCTTTAAAATCCTTTCCCTCTATTTACTTCTGCCACTGCCAGCCTGTACCATTTTGTGCTGATATCAAATTAAAAATATTAGGTCTTTTTGATATATATATATATATATATTTTTTTTTTATTAGGAGGAAGCAAGGAAGGCGTTGGAAAATGCACTTTCTCAAAAGAAGGATATATTTGAAAACTGGAACAATGAAATAGAGAAGAGGGAGCAAGAGAGAGAAGGGGGAGGTGGTACCGGTCGAGGCGGCAGGTTTGGAGGAGGTGGATGGTATGGTTGGTTTGATGGAGATAAATTTTGGGAGGAGGCAATGCAAGTCATAATCGTTGTATTTGGCATCGGTTTAGTGGTAATTTAATATTTTTGTTGGTACTTTTTCATAATATGCCGTTTTTGAGCTGGAACAATTTCTTGGTAAAATAAAACCATGGTACCAGTTAATACAATGAAGGCACTGGTATTGTATAAAAAATACAAAGGAGAGAAAAAAAAATATATAACATGAAAGAACAAAAGTTTATTCATTGAAAAAGATAGATGCTAAGGGTTTGTAAATTGAAAAAATGTTATGGCACCTTGCATTGACATCTACTTCATTGAATTGGTTATCTATGGTTTCATTCGAATAAATAGGTACTGTTACATTGACATCTACTTCATTAAATTGGTTGTTTATGGTTTCATTCGAATAAATAGGTACTGTTACATTGACATGTACTTCATTGAATTGGTTATTTATGGTTTGTAAGTGAACTTGGTTACACTGCTAATAAATAGGTCCTGATGCAAGCATGGTCATTAATTTGTGCAAATTAGCAAAACTTGCAACTTTGGTCCCAAATTGCTTTAGATTATTTTTTGCTTTGTTAATTTCATAAATTTTGTTATTTCACTTGAAGTTCTCAGTTTCATTCCTCTTTCATTTATTCAAGTGTTATCATTTTGTACAGTATCAACAAAACTTCAAAGACACTGTTAAAAGGATGTTTGTTTTGACATACTTGTACATAATCCAATTTTTTCTTTATAACATAAGTTCTGACTAAATATTTTTTGACATATATGATAGTATCTGCTATTAGCCAAGGGCGAGGTAATATTCAATTCATTGCTTGTTGTTCTTCAAAAGATCAGGGAGAGACTTCATTCCATATTCTCTGGACAAGTACCAGTGCACGTACCGGTTTCTGAAACAGTGAATAGTTCGTACCAGACTCCAACTTCGGCCAAAGAACGGGTGATTAGGAAATGGGGCATGGATTAAGCAAAAAATGTAAAGAGTACGCTTGAAAATAATTCATTTTTGTTTTTTGAAGTATCATGTTTCATGTTTTTGTTATATTGACATGTTCTTAGGCTGATGATACAATTTGAATTTGTAAATAAGGTTTTGTTGGGGGCTATTTTGAAATTTGTCGTACATGCGTGGTCTCTCTGTTTGCTTATCGGTTTTGTGTGTTCATTTTAAATGCGAGTTGTCTCTATTTACTATTTAGGCAGGATCATTTTACCAGCTCATCCAATTTCAAATTATTTTGAATTTGGATCCAACATCCAAGTCATCCAGCTATTATCTATCAAAATCAGAAATTCTTAGAAAATCTACTGAAAGTTATATTAGAGAAGATGTAAATCAACTCTCGCTTTATAAGTTTATTCATATTTCATGGCCTTGCGCCTTGTATATAACACAAAAATCAATCAAATGAACAGGCCAAAATATAGTAGAACAAACAAATGTACAGATATTTTAAACGCCTCAACAAAAATTAATTTCCAACTAACTCACAGACACATCTAATCAATCAGTATTAAGAATTACATATGGACAAGCCTGGAAAATCAACCCTTCCTACAGTCAAATACACAGATCTCAACTGGTTAAGAATTCTGAAAATATAAAAAAAAATTGCACAAGCCAGAAACTCTCTCCAAAAGGAACTAAGCAATATGACACTAATTACATCATTAACAAAATGGAACTGAAAACATCAACAGAGACGATAAACTTTTCACGGGACAATAAATGGAATAACTGTTGTCAGGAAGGAATCGTATGTAAATGTTGCAGATCCCGAATAACGAGTATCCTTCTCCTTGAACTTGTCTGTTATTCCCTGCACAAAAGAAAAGATAAAAGTAAACACAAAGTTATATTTAACATAAATTACAAACATAGTTTTTTTATAAGCTCTAAGATTTGCATTTCAAATTTCTAAGTAAATCATAAAAGCTATAAAGGCAAACAAAAATAATACAACTCTAAATGTATACCAGGTAATATAACCCAAAACCTGTGTACCTGACAGGTACATAATTTGTAACAATGAGAAAAGAGTGCATAATAGTTCATTACCTTGACAATCATTCCACACCTGCAAATATTCAAAATAAAAGTGGCGATTAGGATTCACTTCCTCAATGAAAAATGAAAGGAAGCAATTTCATATATGCCCCTATAAATGTTAAAAATCAAATTTATTAAAAAAAAAGAAAAAGAAATCTCAAGCATGTCCCACCCGATGAAATATTAGAATATCATATGTATCCTAAAAACGTGAAAATATCTTCTTCACCCCTGTTGTCTTCATTTATTACCAAGCAACCCCTCCTTTTTTTTACTGTTTTTCTCAAAAGATAAGCAAGAAAAGAAGGGCAATGCCTGCTTTCCAGAATTTGTAAGAGAAAGGGTATGAAACATGCATTTTCAAGGGGAATATAAAATATTTCTTGCTTTGCAACAGTATTTACGATATTTTTCCTGGAGCGCATCTCTGAAAATGCCCCAATAAAGCTTCTAAGTTTACAATACATGGATATCATGATGTTCTTCTAATTTAAATTATGACAATTTAATTGCAAAATTAATCATTGGGTCATCATAAGTGTGAAAGTGAAAAGGTGAAGAGTTCAGGATTAAATGCCCCAACTATAAACTGAATAAATGGATAGGAGTGAAAGATGGATACGTACTCCACAAAATTATCAAAATTTAAGCCACCTCTCCCTGAGGCGCTATCAATGTAGTTTGACATTATAATCTGCATCACTGACGGTGGGACCGCATATCCAAGGCTTCTTAGTGCTTCTTTCAATTCTTCCGAGTCGATTTTTCCACTTCTGTCTCTATCAAATCTATCAAATATCATCTGAAAATCGCAAACATATTAGAGAAAAAGATACAACAAAAATAAACACTGATTAAAAAATTTAAAAAATCATAGTTTTGAAATATGTTCAACTTACACGCCATTGGCCAAGACAGTCCCATAAAACTGCAAATTCAGCAGGTCCTGTTGGAGACATTTCAAATAATCAAACCAAAGATGAAATCAATGAATAACTTGCTTATTTGATATTATTTTCACTGTAATTAGCATAATGGGTATTGCATAACTCATTTTAATAAACATCACAATTTGTTACATAAGAAGAAAAGTCTGATAATGCAAAATTTTAGTTTATTGAAATCGATCTACATCCTCGATGCTTTTTCAATTTCAAATCTGACCAGGCATTTTTTTTAAATTTAGTTGCTGCGATATACCATAATTTTATAAAAAGATAACTTTCTCTTAAAGAAATCAATTTCAGAAGGTGACTTTGGCAAACAAAAAAGGTTTTTATTTGTTGACTCAATTAGTTGCAGCTGCAATTAATTGTTAATTATTTCAGGGATGCTATCATTTTGCAATTAATTCAAACTTAATTGCTATTTCTAATTTGACAGCTGTAATAAATTTTTAATTAATTTAAGTATGAACATGCTCTAGACAAAGTTTATTATGTTAGCACATATTTCTTTAGATATTGTCCTAACTGGATTAAATAACCAAATTTCCTAAACGGCACAGTGTTGGAATCAATACAAGGAACATCACCATAATATTTTGTACATAAATAGACAATTTTTCAGGGGTCTAAATGAAATTTGCCAGAACAAGAATACAGAGTTCATGCGTTCATTACCGATCCTATCTGAAGGTCCACGAGGATTCTTGAACAAGAAGAGGAGCAACCGAACAGTACGGATACTAAACCCCCGGTACACAGATGAAACCGCCGATTGCAACTCTCTCTCGTCGATGGATCCACTCCTGTCTCGATCGACGGCCTGAAAGCTCCTTATCACCTCTGGATTCGTCCCAGGAGGGAAAGAGGCGTTGTTGTAGTCTTGGAACCCGGAATTGTATCCATATTGTTGCGGATAAGCAGGGGGGTAACTGGAATAGGAACCGGAATAAGAACTGGGATAGGAATCGGAATTGGGGTTGGAATAAGAGGAGTATTGCATAGGTGGAGCCGACGGGGCGTAGTTCTGATTAGACGATGTGGAAGGGTTGTAACTCTGGTTAGGTGATGAGTAGGCGTTGTATGACGCCATGGATTTTGATCAGAGAAAGAGAGAGAGAAGAGGGAGGTCTAAGATAGCAACGCTTGCTTATGAGAAACAAAAGAGGGAAGAGGAAGAAGAAGAGATGAGATGACTATGGAGATTGGAGAGAACATGTACACTACTACTATTTTACTGTATATAGTCCCTGGAAAGTGGGACCAACCGTATAATGGAGTCTATTCATCTGAGGTAACAGAATATTTCTCTTTAGATACGCACCGTTCGATTAGAATCTGGGCCAATCCGCGCCAGGAGGGAATGAACGGAGTTCCTTTAATAGTCGTGCGGATTCTGATTGAACGGTCTCGATCTAAACAGATATATTATGTTACCGTATAAAATATGTATTCGTGAAACGCTGCAGGAATCTACCTGGTTAGAGCGGGGAGAGGAGGCTGTCCGATGCCCATCGGACTGAGTTGGGTTCGATGGGTCATTTCTACCGTTCGATTTACTTCAAGATCTTTGCTCACGGATATTAAAGTGATACGCACGGATCTTGAAGTGCATCGAACGGTAGAAACGACCCATCGAACCCAACTCAGTCCGATGGGCATCGGACAGCCCCCTCTCCCGTTAGAGCGTGGATGCGAGAGAGATGAGCACGTGTCGGATGACGTGGTGCACCGCGTATCCGCAATCCAGTGTAAAAGTTTGCTGACGGTGAATCGCGTTTGGGTTGACATGGTGCACCGACTGTCAGCAATCGAGTGTAAAAGTGGGACTATAATAAGGAACAAATGAACCTTCCGGAAACGCTGCAGGAAACAGGAATGGACCAGCCGCCCAGGCGAGAGAGATGAACATGTGGCGGCTGACATGGTGCGCCGCGTTGAATATTAAATTTCTATAGAAGGAATGGTGTAAAAAGGTTTAAATGCTTAACGATGAAGAAATCAAAATTACGCGTCGTATGTATATATTATTAGTATTTACTCCATGTGCAAATTTGGTGGTTTCTGATAAATTCAAAATATGGTAGCGTAAGCAAATTCCATTGAGGATAACCTTGGAGATTATGTCGTCACAATACGGATATATTTTTTTTGTAATTGAATCTTTTTTATTTTAATTAATAAAAAAATTGAGAACCAACATTTAATTTAATTTAGTGCTTAAATATAAAAATTATATGATCAAAACCGACAAAATTAGTATAAAATATTTAAAATAGAAAGTTAATCTCAACTTTGTCTTATTTTTATTTTCAAAACAATTAAAATAGCTTAGAAATTTTGGATGAACTCTGCATATAAATTTATATGCAGCGTTAAATATATAACTTATTAAGAAAATGAGAATATTCAAATTTGTTGTTATTCTCATATAATAGCATCATCCTATTTGCCTCATTTTATCTCCCGAAATTTTTATTAATAGGGGAAAAAAATTAAAAATAGGAAATACGCTGGAAAAATTTAAAAATGGAAAGGCAGGAACGAGCCATCGGGACGCCATGGCACATCTCAACACTATTAAAAAAACAAAACTGGAAAAAAAAAAAAAAAAAAAAAGCAGGACGCCATGAGCCATTCTAACCTGAAAAAGAAAAAAAAAAAGTGGGACGCCATTAGCCATCCCTACCAAGAAAAAATAAAACTGAGAAAATAAATAAATAAAATATTTATAAATGGGACACCATAAGCCATCCCGATCATAAAAAAGAAACAAAAAGTAGAACACTATGGCATACTATGACTATTACCGCAACTCATAAAAAACTGAGAGACATACAGATCTGTCTCTCTCATCTCATTCTTCTTCTAATTTCTGAAAATTGACCGAGTTATGAAATTTTTCAGGTAATCATTTTTATAGTTAATTTATTTACAATATTTTTGAACTCATTTTGTTGTAAACAATAAATATTTACATTTTGTAATTAATGTTCATTGTGTAGGTTATTTTTTCAGAAACAATCAATCATGGTATTAGTAAATGTGTTTATTGATGGTGAAATTCAATACGGTCTGAGGAGCGTGGAGTATAGTATTAGCCATCGGTTTTCATTTCATGCAACCACTGAACAAAAATTTTGACGATTTGAAAGGTATGATTTATCATCAGTTTGGATATTCCGAGAGTGGATACAACCTAATTTCGTGTGTCTCATAGTTTCTTTTTTTCATTTCTTTGGTTGGGATTGGTGCACATTGCATCCCATAGTTTTTTTTCGTTTTATCACGGTTTTGAGATTGTCATGGCCTCCTGCAGGGACGCCATGGCTCATTTCTACCTTTCTATTTTTGAATTTTCCCGTAGCATTTTTAATTTTTAATTTTAATTTTTTAGTTTTTTATTTTCTTATGAATAAAAAATTTGATTTTATCTCTATCTTTCTCCTTTTTTTTTCTCTCTTTTTTCTTTCTCTGTTTTATTTAAAGCTTCACACAAAAGCTATGAAATTGTAACAGATACTTGAACTCTTAACATTTGAGTAATCACAATTTTAATTTTTTTTCTCCTATTATCTTTGCACTTTGGATCAATTAATTAAATTCAAACTAGCATATTTACATTGAGAGGTCAGTATATCCTCATGGATACTCTCGTTGCTAATAGAAAAGACACATTTTTGTCGATATACTCTCGCACATAATCACTTATTACCCTCGCGGATACAGTCCTATTCTTGTAGGTAACTACACCCCTCTACATGCTCAACTATGGAAGCAAACAGGAATAATGCTCAACTTTGTGCTTCACTTAGCCGATCAGTGCAGGTTGCTCACAACACCAATTTTGGTGCCACCTTCCGGTACGCAGAAATCTGACGATGAAAAGAAGAACACAATTGTTGAGTTGGCGGTTCATTTCGAGATATCCCCACATGGGAGGTGCATCATACATTCTTTTCAAAGGTCAAGAATTAATCCAATATGATATCTTCGTAATATTATTGCATACTCCACTTTTCATGTGAAAGCAAAGGCTTTTCTATTGGCAACACAAGGTGCCGTCTCAAGAGGTATAGAACGATCTTTTTTATAGGGAAAATTTTCAAGATACTCATGCAAACTTTTAAAATAGTCAATATTTCCATCAAAACAACATAATATCTAATATCTCCATTAAAATTTAACATTCTTATTTTTATACCCTTTTAATTATTTAATCTTTTATATAATTATTTTAAAATCTAAACTGACCAATATACTCTTAAATCTTGTTCTTCCTTTGTACTTTCAAACCAAATATTCTTCCACATCTCTCTCTCGGTTCTAATTCTTTTACAGCCTTAGTTCTCTCTCCCTCGTGGGTACAACTCTCGGTGAAATAGAGAAAATTCAAAGCTGGAGTGATTGAGCTTGAATTTGATATCGACATCTTGATCGTCCAGATTTTGTGATTTTGATCTCGCTTGAACTAATTAGAGGTCTGATCATACAGTTGTCAAAATTAGATTGAGAGATTGGATCAATTTTGTCCATATCTATTCGTTTAATTTTTGGGCAGGATGGAGGGAACAAATGTGGGTACAGTAATGGCGACAACTCTGGCATTTCTCTAGACCCCCCACGATTTTGAATACTTATTTGATTTGATTAGTTTGTGAACTTTTGCACTTATCTGATTTGATTATCTACGACAGCTCCAGGTGATTTAATTACGTCAATCAAGGTTGGGAAGTCAAAATCAAAACTCCATTCACAATATTTTCTACGATAGAAAAAATAGAAAGAAGTAAACATAAAAAATTAGAAGAAAAAAAAAATAGAAAGAAGTAAACATCAAAAGGGAGCAGTAAAGCCCCGTTAGACCCAGCTTGAGTAGCTGTACTGGTACAGTATATGATTATCTGTTTCCAATTCGCTACCTCCACACAGCTTACAGGCTGGGACAATACATACCAACACGATTTTAAAATCCTTTTTGGTTGTCATATAGCATAACAGTTGTACCATCACAAAACAATATGTGCATTTCTTGTTCTAAGAGGATAATGATCAAACACCTTATATGTAACTCAAAATATCCAACAACCCACTAACATAAGCACTTATCCAACAACAAAATGCTCGTAACTAAAATAATATATCTCATAAGACAAGATTGGTTGGTAAGGCGAGAGCTTTCTCAAATGGAGGCGTCTGAAGGATTACATTTGATCTTCTCAGTCTTCGCCTCTTTCTCCTTTCTTTGCTCTATTGAAAGCACCAATGCCATGACCAAGTTATGGGTAGGCAATAGGCAACTAGAAGCGTCGATACCTTGGGTCCAAACTGTTTTCTAAAGTCCAGTACCGGCTCCGCCCATGAGAGCGAGAGAGACATAGAAATCTTGGAGAAATATTGGGCGTGAGGTACAACAAAGAAGATGACCAGAAGAATAACAGAAACTGTCCATTTCAAAACAATAGGTTATATTTGTCAATATAATTTTAAAAATAATTAAATTGGGAAAGAAGAAAAAATGTTAAATTTTAATGGAAATAGTGGCTATTACAGTATTTTGATAGGGATATTGGCTATTTCAAAAGTGGGTGAGGCTACGGTGCTATCCATAGCACCGTCTACACTATGCAACGGCTCAAAATTTGAGTTTTTAAAATCATAACGGTTGATCCGAACCGTTAGATGTGTTCTCCATATTGAAATGTGCTTGGAGACCAAATTTTACATTTTTTGGAATTTTTTTACTATTTATTAAGCCACTTTGAAAATCGCTGATCCGATGGTCCAGACTTTTTTACTGTTCACCCGTTTTGAGCGATTTTCAAAGTGGCTTAATAAATAGTAAAAAAATTTCAAAAAATGTAAAATTTGGTCTCCAAGCACATTTCAATATGGAGAACACATCTAACGGTTCGGATCGACCGTTATGATTTTAAAAACTCAAATTTTGAGCCGTTGCATAGTGTGGACGGTGCTATGGATAGCACCGTAGCCTCACCCTTCAAAAGTTTGCTTTTTTTTAATAAAGAAATTTGGGAGTCTAGCTCCCATATTCCATTGATCAGGACACAAGTGTGTCAGTTTTTACAGAGTTTAAAGAGAACAAGAAAAGTTAAAAAATTGAAAAAAGAAACTAAAAACAAAGTGCTAGAAATCTAACTACTGTCTTATTATTTACAGACTTTCTCTTTCCCTGCTTTCTAATTCCGCCCATACCAGCTATCATATTCTTGTCCAATCTCTGTTGCAGTTTGCTTTGGGCCCTTCTTTACCTCCCGGAAGATTCGTGTACATCTCTTCCTCCACACCACAAAACATAGCACCATTTGCACTCTCCTAGCTTTTTTATCATTTCCATACAATATACTATTTCTGTAAACACCCTCACAGAACTGCTTTGATTGCCGAAGGTGTGGCATGATGTTTTTCAGACCTTCCTTTACCTGTCATGTGTACCCACAGTGCTGAAACATATGTGTTATCATTTCCTGCTCCTCATAACATAAGCAGCATTTGCTCGGTATTTCCCATCCCCTTCTTCTGAGATTTTCCATTGTTAAAATCTTGTTTTGCAACATAAGCCATGTGAATATCAATACTCTTGCTGGTACCTTCTCCTTCCATAACACTTGAAGATGTGAGTACAATAGCGGTCCCCCTTCAATTTCAAAAGTTTGTATTGGTACCAAGGTTCTAAATAGCATTTATCGCGCCATCGTGGGAAAGTTACAAAAAAAGCTATAGCGAATAGCGTAGATATAACGAAAGTTATGCTACATAGCGTTTTTTATTTTTACAAAATTTATATTATATATTTGTACTAAATATCAACATTATCTAATGGCTCATGTAACAATAAATAACACCAATTGATTGAGAAATTATAATATTCACATTGAATCAGTACAAAGTCCAAATTGATGTTCAAAATATCCATAGTAATATCATAAACTGTTGATTTTTTTTTTACAAAATATCGTAAGCATCATGATTCATCACATAATCTATTTTTTTTCAATTCAAATTCTAAAATAACATATACATCATGGCATAAACTATATATCTTTATCTATAAAAATATTCCAACTACATATAGTAAGTATCATTTTGGGAAGTCGCCAATTTAGAATTTTTCTAATTTCAGCGACAAGAGTTTCTTTTGTAGCAACAAGCTTTCAATTATTATTTTTGCTTTTATTTAACTATTTAATTTATCGATGAGTTCTCATTTAACAATTAATAATTTAATATAGAGCATAGTACGTCAATTGCAAAAAAAAAAAATCACAGTCAAAGCCCATATATAAATTGTCCAAAAAAATGCTCATATTACATAGCGCACGCTATTGGCGTGTTTTGATGCCATAGCTTAGCATTTAGAGTCCAAAAATGCTACAGCGCGCTATTTAAAACATTGATTGGTACACTAGAAATTTTCCCTTATTTCTATATACTGGTTCTCTTCAGCTCACAGACTTACTCAACAGTGACCAACTTCCTGATGTAAGTGTTGACTACGACTGGCATGCACATCAAGAGGTTAGGCTATCATGGGTGGTATTAATTGTAGCAGAAGAGAGATTACAAGTGCTTGCACATGGCAGGGAAAGGAATCATGTTGCCGACTATTTAGCAAATCGGGGTAGAATTAGATATATGAGCTGGTTTAGTGCAATGGCACGAGATTTCGATTCTTTTTCAATAGAACTCGTCGAAAATGAGTATTTTATGTCTTGAAATGTAAATTTAATTTTTGAGAATAATTTTTAAAAGAT
The DNA here is from genome assembly GCA_964058825.1 of Carex arenaria. NCBI lineage: Eukaryota > Viridiplantae > Streptophyta > Magnoliopsida > Poales > Cyperaceae > Carex > Carex arenaria. The sequence goes on from CAXKVW010000870.1 coordinate 232,321, forward strand.
AGAGTGTATCGGAGCACTTAAATTTTTTTTTTTTAAAGTTTTAGTTATACCGGTTTCACTATTATTATTTTTTGAGTAAAAGTTGGAGGTAAAGTCATTCAATTATTGAATTTTCATAAAAAAAAAAAGTCTCTTTTGAATTTAGAACATGCAACCTACCATACAGCGAGCATTGTTTTTGCCACCAGACTAAATATTCTAAATGTTGGTTCTCATTACTTTACCAATGAAAAGCCCATGGACAAAAATTTGGCAAAAAAAAAATTATGTCATCCGTCTATATAATTATGCGATAAGCGGATTCACCATTGCTCTTTGTTATTAATAAAAGAAGAGTAAGGCTTGGGTGCTATGGATAGCGCTGGAGCCTCTATGCAACGGCTCAAAATTTGAGTTTTCAAAATCTTAACGGCTGATCCGAACCATTCAATATTTAATATGTACTAAAATGTACTTGCATACCAAATTTTATATTTTTTTGAATTTTTTTACTATTTATTAAGTATGTTACAAAACCGCTGTTTTTAAATAATTCTGAATCACTGAAAACAGCGGTTTTGTAACATACTTAATAAATAGTAAAAAAATTCAAAAAAATGTAAAATTTGGTATGCAAGTACATTTTAGTACAGATTAAATATTGAACGGTTCGGATCGGCCGTTAGGATTTTGAAAACTCAAATTTTGAGCCGTTGCATAGAGGCTCCGGTGCTATCCATAGCACCCAAGCCTTACTCATAAAAGACCGAAATTTTTATAAATATACAAAATTGAATTTTTATTTAATAATCTATACAATTTATGCGTTTAATTCGAAATCTGTCTATACCGCTGGCTGGGGGAGCGGTTGTAGAAGCTCAAACCGCTGGTTTGGAGAGCGGTTGTAACCTTGTAGGAACGCTGGATATGTGAGAGGTGCTGGAACCTCTCACTTTGTGAGAGGTTCTGGAACCTCTCACATATCCAGTGGTTCCAGGCCACCTAACCTCTCCCATGGTTAGTGGTTCTGGACCACTATAAATAATCCCCCCGTCTCCCTCCCTCCCTTCCTCCTCTCGCTTGTTCTTCCCGTCTCACTTCTTGCTGATCTGAAATATTATTTTGGTAAGTATTTATTAATTGAGATTAATTATATTAATTAACTTAGATTAATATTTAAATTTTTAATTAATTAAAATTAAAATTAATTAATTTCACTTTGAACGTTTAATTTTGATGTGAGTTATTTTATTTTTTGTTTGTACATTGTTAGTTAATTTTAATTCTAATTAATTTTGTAACGTTAATTTTTTGAAATGTTTGTTATCCAGATCAAACAAAAATCAAATATGATCTGTGTGAAAGTTTTTATTGGAGGGAACATCCAGTACAATGACGAAGGAGTCTTCTACAGTACTCGACCCAAATACTCGTTCCCGGTAACTATTAATCATAACTTCGATTATCTCCAAAATGAAATTTATAAACTGGTTGGGTTTACCGCTAGTGAAACAAATATGGAAATTCAAGCCAGATTTAATATGTCTACTGATGGTCAGCGGGACTACCAATTGGTACCGATAACAAATCAGGTATCGTTCGAAATGATTTTAGGAATTGTTGCGTCATTCCCCCAAAGGGTACCGGTTCTTGAGTTGTATGTAGAATTGGAACCGAATCATTCCGGTTTTAATTCTCAATTGAATCTGAACAGTCAAGCCCCTATAAACAGACAGATCCCTGAATCGAGATCCCGGCCAAGTACGAGTCGAAACCCTGAACCTACGATTGTTATGACCTGTAGGGCAGTAGAGGTACCTGATTATTCATGTTTACCTGTCGATGCAATTAATGATGACAGTTTGGAAAGCGGGGATGAGATGATCTCAAATGAGTCAGCGGGGTCTGACGAAAATATTTCACCGACTAGACAGGCACAATCACATTCTGTGTCACAGTCCGGTAGACATTCTGTGTCACAGTCCCGCCAAGCACAATACCCATTTACTGGCCGAGAAAATATGACACATCCGGTAGACATTTTCAATGACACTTCGGGTTTTCGGGAAGCAGATATCGATTTTTTCAACCGTACAACAAGAATTGTCGATAACCCAATAGCTGAAGGCCAAGTGTATGAGTCGAGAGAGGCTCTAAGAATAGCAGTTCAGGAGTTTCATATCCAAAAAAATTTCGAGTTTAGGACTAAAAGAAGCGAACCTAGGCGTATGACATGGATATGCAAAGATAAATTGTGCAAGTTCAAGTTATCAGCGAAACCTCAGGGTATCTCAGAATCTTGGATTATTTACAAACAAAAAATTCCTCATGGATGCAGAGTACCGGCAACACGTGAAGATCATGACCAGCTCACGGCAGAGATGGTTGCACGCGCCATTGATGGCACAGTGAGAAGGGATGTGTGCGCGAGTATAGATCATATCCGAGATGTCGTGAAGGCAACGTACAAAAATGTGACGCCCAAGTACAACAAATTATGGCGAGGCCGTGAACTCGCAATTGCAAACATTTATGGGAGTTGGGAGAACTCGTACAACCTGCTCATTCCGCTTTTGGAAGCTATAAAGAGAGGCACTCCCGGAACCAAGTATTGTGTGATCTCGACTCCAATTGAGAGATCAAATGATAGACAATTCTTGTACGCAGCTTGGGCCTACGGGCCGTGTATTGCGGCAATACCTTTTATCAGACCAGTGATTAGTATTGATGCATGTTTCTTGTCGGGACGATACCAGGGACGGCTGCTGGTTGCATGTGGGTATGATGCCGAAAACCAGTTGCTTCCGTTGGCTTTCGCGATCGTGGAAAAAGAACACTCAGATACTTGGGGATTTTTTATGAGATGGTTGCGGTTAGAAGTCATTGGAGATGGCCGATTCTTTTGTGTCATATCGGATAGACATTTGGCAATAAAATCCGTGTTCCAGGATCCACATCTCGGATGGTACGAGGATAGCGATCTATGTGTGCATCGATACTGTGCTCATCATGTTGCCGAGAACCTCTACAAGCATGTGGGACGGAAGAGAGAGGTCAGTGATCGGTTCAAAATTGGAGTGAACAAGAAGAAACCTAGGAGGTTACAGGAGATGTTTGAGGACTTTCAAATTCGTTGCCCAGAGGCTATTAAGTACCTTAACAAGGTGGGTAGGAGAGACCCCGATGACGAGGACGAGCCTCCACGTCCAGAGAAGCTGTTCCAAGCATATGATGGAGGTCACCGTTGGGGAATAATGACAACAAATGGGTCAGAGTCAATAAACAATGTGTTCAAGACGAGTCGGCGGCTGCCGGTTTGTGCTCTCGTAGAGGAGACATTCTACACGTTAAATAGATGGTTTTTCCAACGGCAGAACAAAGCCGAAATGATGCAACAAATGGGTCAGTTGTGGTCCGACAAGGTAAGCCTGCTTCTGCAAAAGCGTATCAACAAATCTCTTAACATGCAGGTGATTCCTTTTAGCAGAAGGCATGGAACCTTTGAGGTCATGGTAAAGGGTGAAAGAATTCCTGCAAGACGTAATCAGCAGAGATTCGAGTATACCCGGAGAGATTTTGGGTATAAAGTTGTTGTCCTGGATAACAATAAGGTTGAATGTGCATGTCAGAAACCTCAATTAACCGGCATACCATGTTCTCATTTCATGGCGGTGGTCCGAGAAATGAGATATGATGAAAATTTGTATATTAATCCTCTTTATAGTGTGTCAATGTTGGTACAGACATGGGTTGCAGAATTCGGTCCGAAAGGCAACCAATGTGAGTGGCCTGTCCACGAAGGTCCGACGATCAAACCAAACCGTAAACTGATTAAAAAAGGGAGGAGAAGACACAATCGCATTGTTATGGAAATGGACCGAATGGAAGGTCGGAGACTCGGACATCAGGCTCATCGTGAGACCATTGATCGGAATGCCGCAGGTATAATTCAAAACGACTAAACAAATTTTTTTAAAAGTGATGAGTAATAATTCGTACATAGATTAAAAACGACTAAACAAATAATGTGCAAGAAATACCTCTCCAGCTCTTGTTACTCTCGAAAGTTTCTCATAAATGCCGGCGTACGGCTCCCAATCTACCATGCTCTCGTCTAATCGCTGAAACTGATTGCGCGGTATTTTTGGTCCGGCTGTTTTGTTGTGAGCAGAGTTATCGTACACATGCTTTGTGCACCATTTGTCAGCAAAAGCCGGACATGTCTCCAGAGTTGGGGCTCCCCATGAAGGTTTCCACTTTCTTGATCTAGGCATCGGCCGGTGAACTGGAAATCGGGTCCATGACCAATGCTGAAGAAGCATAATTGGACCATGCATAGAAGAAACTGAGGGATCGGTTGCAACGCATAGGTATCGATACAAATATGCGAGCACAGCTCCACCCCAATTGTATCCCACCGGCTCCTCCAAGTTGGCAATCAAATCAAGATACCATATCGGTATTCCGTCTCCGCTACGGTCAGGGAACATAGTGTACGAAAATAGCTCCAAAATAAATGCACGTACATACCTGCGTGATATCTTATGTAAGCACATCATTGAGAATTCAAATAACAAATAATCTAATGAATATAAAATACGTACCACTGCACCGTTCGCTCGTCGGCGTCATTTGGAAGCTTCTTAAACCTACTCCGGAGCATTTTTTTTGCCATTATCCAATCAGAATAATCAGCCCCCCTTTTCTTCATAAAAGTATCAACTTCAACATCTCGAATGCCTAATAATTCGAACATTCTGCTTCTGGCCCACACCTCATCCGATCTCCCGGTCACTGGGTCCCCCTTAATAGGCAAACCCCACAAACAGCTCACGTCTTCTAACGTAACTGCAATTAATTTAAATAAAAAATATAAATAATCTATTTATAATCTATTTATTTCACCAATCATTTTTTTAATTGAATCATTTTGCTAAATACATGTCATTTCTCCAAATGGAAGATGAAACGTGTGAGTTTCTGGACGCCACCGCTCGACAAGCGCATGTATAAGTGACGCGTCAATATTGATAGTAGGCAACTTGGCAATCTGATATAATCCCAACGAAAGCAGATACGGGGCGTATCGGTCGTGGTACTCGCAATATGTCCGACAATTTCTCACGGTTAAATTAGTAGAACTCTACATTAGGAAAAAAAATATCAAGCAATATACGATTTGATTTCTAATGATTTATTAAGAGAAATCAGTAAATGCTAACCTCTTTCGAAGCCAAAGACACCCGATGATGACTGTGGGGTATCCACAACAACTCACTAAACCTACCTTGCATTATCTGGGTCTCTCTCTCTGTCATTCTGAATTTCAAAAATCATAGCAAATTATTTTCTAAATTATTTCTTCTGAACCGTTCTAGTGTTTCTAACTAATTCTAAACCATTTTGGAATTTTCTAAATCATTCTAAACAATTTTCTAATTTTCTAAATTTTCCTACATAATCCTACAATTTTTCTACAAAATTATTTTGGCATTTCCTAAATTACATAAAATTATATTGGAGATATTCTAAACCGTTTTGGTATTTTTTTAACTAATTCTAAACCATTTGGGAATTTTCGTAAGTATTCTCAACTATTTTTGGAATTTTCAACACAATTTTGGTATTGTTTCTAAAACTATTGTGGAATTTGATAATATTTCTTATTTTGGTGATTTTCTAACTAATTCTGAGAACTATTCTAAACTATTCAAAACAATTTTAAAAGCCATTCTAATTTAACTAAAATTATTTGGACATTTTATATTTTTTCTAAATTTATTTTGATATTTTCTAATTTACCTAAATTTATTTTTACATTTTTCCTAATTTATCTAAAATTATTTTGGTAACTTCTAATTTACTTAAATCTAAATAATTTTTTAATTTACTTAAAATCTAAACAAAATTTTAATTTTCTTAAATTTAAACAAAATTTATCTAATACTAAAAAAACTAATTAATGAAATATAAAAAAAATTACCTTGTGCTCTTTGCTGGGAAGAGGGAAGAGCGGAAGGGAGATGAGGTAAAGAAATGGAGTGAAAGAGGTGAAAGAGATGGATAGAGAATGGAGACAGCGGAGGCAGCGGTTCCACAAGAGGTGGGCAGCGGTTCCACAAGCGGCGAAAGAAAGAGACAGGGGCGAGGGCGAGGTTGAATGGGGGTAGGGTAATTTCTGGGACCGCTGGTGTGGGGGGTTTTGGGCTGGGACCGCTAGCATAGGCAGCGGTGTGGAACGGTGTGGAACGGTGTGGAACGGTGTGGCTGGGACCGCTATTTTAGCGAGCGGTGGTGTTGGCTAGAACCACTATTTTAGCGAGCGGTGTGGCTCGGACCGTCTCGGACCGGTGTGGAACGGTGTGGAACCGCTAACACATCCAGCGGTGGAACAGGCTGGGACCGCTAATTTAGCGAGCGGTACTGGGTTGGAACCGCTAACACATCCAGTGGTGGGCTGGAACCGCTAAACGGGTCAGCGGTGGGTGGCTTAAACGGGTCAACGGTGGGCAATAAACGGGTTAGCGGGTAGGCTGGCACCGCTCAGCGTGTGAGCGGTTTAATCTTCTGAAACCGCTCCCCCTGTGTGCGGTATAGACAGATTTCGAATTCCCCGCGGAAATTGTATAGATTATTAAATAAAAATACAGTTTTGTATATTTATAAAAATTTCGGCATAAAAGAATCCTAACATTGAACATGGTTTCTTATTTTATGAAATAGAAAATAATTAAAGTGACTAAATTGGGAATTAGCACACAGAGAACATGACTATTATCTATCTTACTAATCTTTAAGAATTATAGAAAATACTAATTATATAAAATCTAACATTATATATTTTATATTATGTTAATTTATAAGAATAATGATATTCATTGCATCTTTTATCATTCACGAGGGATTTTAACTTTTTAAACAATTATAAATTAACGATTCTTGATATATCATCGAATTACATGAAATTTCTTACCAATATTAAACTTTTTTTGTGTGACTGTAATTAATGTACGTTGTACAAGTGCGATATAATATTAATTACTGTTGGAATGGAATAAATCAATATAATTTATATATCTCAGTTGATATGCATAAGTATATTCTCCATAACTTTATATGATTTAAAAAAAAAAAAAAAAACTTGACCACAGGAAACCAAATTTGGCGTGATATAATTTGCTATATGGTTTTATTGGATATAGAAAAGATATTGATTATCATGTAAGGGCATAATAATAATTTAATTAAATAATCACTTATTACAAATCAATGACTCATTCAATATGGTCTCGTGTAATTTAAGGTCCTGTTCGACTGCTTCACTGTTCCCGTAGAAAAAAAAATTCAGGTCAATTGAATTTTTTTTTTCCCACGCGAACAGTAATTTTTAGTTCAATTTCTGTGCCCGTATCCATTCCCAATTGCCCACCGAACAGGCCCTAAGCGGGCAAAAAATGACTCATTCAAAACTATACATCCATTTTGAATCCAAGAGTTAATCACCTCGTTCAGTCGGGATTTGTATCCTCTCTGGTATTCTAGTGGATCTCCCTCACTTTACGGTTTGAGATTAAATCTCAATTAGTTTGAGATTCGGACTAGCACAGGAGCAATATTAGTGGGCTTTGAGATTCATGCCAAGTTAAAAAGAACAGACCGGATCCAATAATTGTAAAAGATTCCTTTTTCAGGTAATGGAGAGGATGTGAATTCTCACTAACAGAGTCACATAGAATTGGGGAGGGTGGGAGGATCAATTTTTTTTTTAAATATGTTTTTTATTTCTACATTTTTCTCAGCAAAAATTATAAAAACATACTTGTGATTAAAAAATCATACGTCCCTCTAAAATATACTTCTACACATCTTTCAGAAAAAAAATATATAAAAATATATTGAATATCTAGAATAATTATTACATCTTCCTAAAATTTTGCTACTTCCTACGTACTAAAATTTAAATAATTCGACTTAAAATCCGAAATACTTAAATTTTAAGTACCTGACCTGGCTTAAAAATGATCCAACTAGAGATGACTTGTCAGAAATGATTGGATATAGTACACCACTGGGAAGGGTCTCTTAATAAAATTATCTTTTTTAGATATTTTATAACAAGAGGATATATCAAACAAAGAACAAATCAAAACAGTACAGACATGCATCCAAGTATATATGGCCTCATATAAAAATTCCAAGAGATAAGTTCACGAGACCATTTTGGGATTATACTACTTTACAACTATAGTAGATGAGGTCCCTATACAATATAAAATTTTAATATATAATGGTATTTTTTTAAGTATGTAAATATATATTATAGACAGTAAAGTCTACCCTTCAAATTGTCTGTTTTCTTTTTGTTTGCCTTTTCAAGATCCGTACCACTGTTTGTACCTGGTATTTTTATTCAAATACTTCTATTTTTTATATTTTTATCATATCTGTCTTTTAAATTCTTAGTAACAATTTTTTAAAATTAAAATAACAAAATAAAATTGTTAGATATGATATATGTTTTTTGTTTTCACTATATACAAATAAAAAATTATAATTTTCTAATTTGTTTTTATATGAATTGATAACTTAAAATATCAACATCTAAAAATATTCAAAATATTCATATTAGTGCATTAAATTTAAAAGTTTTTTATGTTAATTAAAACAGAGTCAAAGTATATAACTTTTGGAGGCAAAGGGTGAACCAAATTGAACAATTAAAGAAATCATATGAGTACCAAAAAGAGAAAGGTTGATTTAGAAAAATATTTAAACACTTCAAGTCAGACCCATCTCCTCAACAGAAAAGTTTGTTTTTGAGTTGGAGGCATCTAAATATATCCACTCTCCGTTGGATTTTCTCTAATCCAACGGTTGTCATTATTCCATCCTTTTGTCTTTGCGTGGCAATTAAATGATCTGTTGTTAAATTCTGGTGGCAGTACACCAAATACTATCTTGGTTCAATCATAAATTTTAGCCTCCCAAAACTTGTTAAAAGTGTTGTCACAGCCTCAATATTTTTAGTTTGTTATTATTATCAAAATTGTTGTTGTTGTTGTTAACTTTGTTCTAATGTTTGAGAAACTGAATACAAAAGGGGAGTAATTTAAAATTTGATGGATAATTTCAGAGCTTAGATTTTTTATATCTTACAATTTTCTTTTGCATCCTCAAAAACTCCTGAATTTTATAAAATAATTGTTTTTTTTTTCAATATTAGTTCGTAGGCACCCACACTTCGCGCACTGTCACACCCGAGACAATCCGCCATGTATTTCTCTCATAAAGGAATATATATATATATATATATGAGTAAATCTAGAGTGTGACGTGCTCACCAAGAGGGTTCGGTGAGCACAACTCCAAAAATACATCGGATCGGCTTCAAATGATGAATCCAAACCGTTGAAATCTATGTATTTCGTGAGTGATGCATGTACATGCAAAATTTTGGAAGTTTCGAATTCATTTGCTACGAGGTCAAGCGGTCAAAGTAATGATGAAAAATGAATATGTAAAATAACTAATAGAATAACTTATTAAAAGATTCATTACTTTGACCAAACTTCCAAAATTTTGCATGTACATGCATCACACACGAAGTACATGAATTTCAACAGTTTGGATTCATCATTTGAAGCCGATCCGATGTATTTTTGGAGTTGTGCTCACCAAACTCTCTTGGTGAGCACGTCACATCCTAGATTTACTATATATATATATATATATTGAAAATAATCCTCTTGTCTATATTTGTTTCTCTGCCGAAACGAAATTCTAAGATTTAAAGATATGAATATATGAACTTTGTTATGATCATACATAGGTAAGTATATAAAAATAAGTTAAGCATCTTACTAATAGAATATCTATTATTTGCTAGTCAAACTTATTAATTATTAATATAAATAAGATAATAAAATCTAATAGAAATAACTTTCACATTTATTATTAAAATGAACCATAAGGAAATAGAATCTATGGCCGAACTCCATTTCATCAAATAATGAACTAAATTTACATTAAATAAAATAACTTAAATAAAGATTGAATATAAAATCTTTGATATATAGTACGGGATTTGAAAATAATAATAAGAGTAAAATAATAGAAAAAAAAAAGAAAATAATTGTACACATAAACTACGATTTGTTCATGATTATCGAAATACTATTTATCTAAATCATTATTTTAGTGAGGATTGAATCACTACATTAATTTAAATATTTGAATCTAATTAATTAGCGGTCTTAGGTTATCTCAGAAGCTCGGAATACACAAGAAAGAAGACCGCGGCTGCGGATTGTGTCCAAAGGATAGCGCACGACGTTCGAAGCACATAGTTACGGTGGTTGCCGGAGCTGTGCGCGGTTCTATCAAGGAGTGATTTGTGTTATGATTTAATTCTCCATTAATAATGAAAATCTTAACATTTTGAAAAGAACCTCCATATATCTGTACATCTATCAAAAGACCATTATATAGAAGAAAAATAATAGTTCTTCCTATAATATAATTTATAATTATATATATATATATATTAGAAATAATGTACACTGGTATACAGATATATATAAAGAAAATATATTATATGAGAGCAGCATATGTTGTTAGTGTAGAATATATGTTGACTAGAGATGTAACTTCAAAATATATTGGTTCATCTAGATATGGTTTAATAAGAAAATGTACGGTTGTTGTCGTATGTTAAAGAGTTTGATACATGTCAAATTGTCAATTAATTATATGTGGAACATTTAGCTGCTATTGTATGTTTGAATTAGCTTATTTGCACCTACATATATGTAGAGCTTATATGTTCGTATTTTAGAAAACATGAAAAATATATAGTTGTAGGTTTCGTGATTAACTCTTTCTGAAAATAGGCGATCTAAGTTATAAATTATTTATACGTTCCATATTATTTGTATTTTATGATTTATTTATATATACAGTATGAATATTATTTGTCTCATATTTATCGAAAAGAAAAATCGACGTGACGGAATGTTACACGCATGCTTTGACAAATTCACATCCCTCAGGTTACCTGAGTGAGGACAATTGAAACGGACGGTTCAAGATCATTCTTTTAACTTAGCACGAATCTCAAAGCATAAATAATATTGGTTCCTGCACTATCCCTAGTAGGCACCAGGTCACCAGCTAAGAGTAAATTTGGATCGTTTGTTTCGATTTGCTTGAATCAGGTAACTATGAGGATATGGATCCCGCTTTGACTCAGTATTAGTTAGAGTTCGTTATCGTGTCTAATTTGATACGTTCATCCTCAATTAAGGGTGGAGCCATGATAAATTGAGGCAAAATTTTAGAATGAGATATAATTTATAATTATGTTGAATATTAATCATAATTTTTAATTTTTTTTAGAAAAAATCATAAAAATAAAAACATATTTTGGAAATTATTTTAGGATGAGTTATAATTTTATAGTTTTTTTAATCTTAAATATATGATTATATGTTTTCATGAGAAAAATATAGAAAGTAAGCATATATTGTCAAGATTAATTGTGTCGGCAACTTATTATTTCAGATTATAATCATATATTAATTAAATCCAAAATGTGGATGCCACTGATGAAGCTAAAGAACTTTTGCTGGGAGAATTAGTTCATTATTCACCTTTGCATAAAACAAAAAAGGACTTGAGTACTCCTTGAAAAGAACAAGAGATAGGGTCCCATTAGAAACTAATAAACTTTATTCGAATATATTAGGACTTCCATAAAAAAATACAAATTTAAATTAATTTATAGTAAGAGCCAATTCCGATACTTTTGCAAAATACTTATAAGAGGAGAGGCTCCGCTGAGCCTCGCACAGGAATTTGTCCGATTTCTAGTTTAAATCGTGAAAATGTCACTCCAAAATTTTCAAATTGTGAAAATGTCACTCCAAACTTTAAAATTGTCAAAATGTCACTCTAAACTTCATTAATTTGTAAAAATATCACTCCAAATAATTAATGACTAAAATACCCTTCTTCTCTTCTTCTTTCTCCTGCCTTCTCTTCTTCTCCTGTTCCGATTGACGGCTAAGTGCGGCGGAGGGGGGTCGTAGAGGAGGGTTTGATGGTGCTGGTGCTTGTCGGAGAAGGAGGGGTTGCGAAGAATATGAAGGTGGGCGAGGGGAATCATGCCCGGAAACTGCTTCTTGCGCATCTCGCGACGGGCGAGGGTCGGGTCGGCGGAGGGTGCGGGAGGAGGCGGCGGAGGGGCGGAGGCGGAGATGGACGGGTGAGGGTATTTTAGTCATTAATTATTTGGAGTGGTATTTTTACAAATTAATGAAGTTTGGAGTGACATTTTGATAATTTCAAAATTTGGAGTGGCATGTTCACAATTTGAAGATTTTGGAGTGGCATTTTCACAATTTCTCTTTTTTTTAAATTCACAGAATGTTCGAGATTAGTGTAAATTTAAATCTTCTTGCATGAACTTGGAGGGAATTTGATTTAACTCAGAGGATATGAATTTGGAGGGAATTTGAATCCTTACATCTGAGGTAACATAATATTTTTATTTGGATAACAGACGTCCTATTGCAATCCAGACCAATCCGGCTCAAAGTTAAACTCACGGAGCCACTTTAATAGCTGTGCAGATTCTGATTAGACGGTCCATATCCAAACAGAAATATTCTGTTACCTTAGGGGATACAAATTCGGGGAATTTTGCATAAAAGTCCACCTCCACGCTCAGTTATTTAATTGCGCCTGATTTCGCATTGGTTAATATTAAACGGATGTTCGCATAAAACCAGCAGTAGAGAAGTAGGAAGGGAGAGGGGGTGTGTCCGATGCTCATCGGATCAAACTTAGTTTGATGAGTGGTTTCTACCGTCCGATCTACTTCAAAATTTGTACGCATCACTTTAATATCCGTTTGCTTTAATATCAGTACGTACAAATCTTAAAATAGATCGGACGGTAGAAACCACTCATCAAACTGAATTTAATCCGATGGGCATCGGACACCTCCCTCTCCCGAAGTAGAAGGGTTCACAGCCTCACAGTTCGAATTATTTGCGGAGTTGGTTGTGTGGGCCCGTTTGGTAGGGCCCAATTCCAGGGTGGGGACGTGGATAGGATCACGGGCGTATGCACGGACGAAAACTGACAGCCCACAATCAGCCACGTCAGAATGTCAATTTTTTGTATTCTTGCGGGAGATGCCAGATATTTTCTAAGGCTCTAAGCATTAATTCTTGGCCACAAATTTGATTCGCGGTCCTAAGCCAAAGGTATTGGTATGGGTTCCAACTTTTTTAAGTAACAATCGGAAGTAAGAGCGTCTTCATTTCAAATCTTCTTTCTAATAAATACTTAGCAATTAAAATTGACAACTTCACTAAATTTAATAATTAAAAAGACTCATAATTTATATATCACTCCATTCCAATAATTGCAATTAAAAATACTCTTAAAAAATCTGAGCCAATCAATTCACCACGCTGGCAATAAGCAAACGTTTGTTTTTAAAGAAAATTTGCTAATTTACAAACTATCTCACAACTTAGCAAACCAAAAAACAATAACCACATCAGATTGCAAATCAGAAAACAATAAGTATTGGAAATGCTCTAACGAGTAACGACGTCATTGCAAGAAAATAGAGAAAAAAAATTATGTCGATTTTTGTTTTATGAAATTATACCACAATGATTAAAATTGAAAAGGTTAATTTTTTTTAAAAGATCAACCTTTTACCAATTCAATATTAAAGTTCAGATGCAAGGTCTTCAAAATTAGTTCATAAAATATTTGTTGTTATTAGATCAATTATTAATTATTGTCAAATTTAGTTATGTGAATGACATTTATTTATTTTTTATAATAAAGATTGATCGAGATGTACTGTATAAAATTAATTACTTTATTATTTGATCATCTATAACAAATTCTACATATTTTTTTGTTGTATTATATTTGATCGTACTTATTTTTATTTAAACATGATTTTTTTTTTCAATATGTATTTTTATTTTCAAAGTAAAAGTTCGAAAAATAATCCTCATAGAAATATATTTGAACTAAAATATCATATTTTATCTAAGTCTTAAAGTTAAATAGTTAAAGTAAAAAAAAGCTTAATCTTTTGTTATCTAAAAATAACTATCCAAGTCTTACGTTAATAAAAATCAGCACATTGTTGTTTGTTGTAATTATGACCTCATCCAAGAGAAGCATACATTGTTGTGTCAGAAGTTTATGGAAGACCATGCATGCAATTATCTTTCTTTTCTTTTAATTTTTTATTCTAAAGTGACGTGCAATTACTTAGAAAGGGTGATGTTTTATTATTATTATTTTTTTGAGTAAAAGAAAGGGTGATGCTCAGCTCTATTGATATGAGTAGAGTTAAAATATATGAGTAAATCTAGGGTGTGATATGCTCACCAAGACAGTTTGGTGAGCACAACTCCAAAAATACATCGTATCGGCTTTAAATGACGAATTCAAACCGTTGAAATCCATCTTCTTCATGAGTGATGCATGTACATGCAAAATTTTGGAAGTTTTAAATTCATTTGCTACGAGGTCAAGCAGTCAAAATAATAATGAAAAATGAATATATAAAACAACTAATAGAATAACTTATTAACATATTCATTACTTTGACCTCTTGACCTCGTAGCAAATGAATTCGAAACTTCCGAAACTTTGCATGTACATGCATTACTAACGAAGTACATGAATTTCAACGGTTCGGATTCGTCATTTTAACCCGATTCAATGTATTTTTTGAGTTGTGCTCACCAAACTCTCTTAGTGAGTACGTCACACCCTAGATTTACTCAAAATATATTATTAGTTTTGTACTCCAATCATAATTCGCACCCCTATTTCTATTTCGATTTGCAAAATTTATACAATTAATCTGATTCTCTCAATATGACATTCATATTAAAAATGTGCTTAAAAATCAAAATTTATATATATTTTTTAAATTATTTACTATTGTTTTAATAAATACAAAATCACTGTTTTTGGATGGAAAAATAATGATTTTGTATCTATCTAATAAAATACTAAACAAAAAAAATTCAAAATATATAAATTTTGGTCTTTAAGTATATTTTATTATGAATATCATGTTGAGCAGTTTGCATCGATTATTTAAGCTTTGAGAACAGAGATAAAAATATTGAGGTATGGTTGGTGCAGATGTAGATATTCCTTTAAATTATTTAGATATTCATGAAAGAAACATGCAGTATTGCAGTTATATCTTTCCCTTTTAATTATTTCTTGCAATTCAATTTTTGTTGATCATCAAATCTTTTAGTTTTAATATAGATATTCCTTTAAGTTATTTTTAATTTTTTAATAATAAAAACTCAATACAAAATTGGAACTCGTTTCTATGCCTGAAGCCTTAACTTAAGGGATTGTTTTTCATTTAATTATTTTTTATATCCAATGTGCAAATATATTATTCACCATTAAATCTTGGCCACAAATCTGATTGACTGCTTTTGACTTTTGTACTATCCTATGTTATAGGTGCAGATACTTTTCACCAGTAAATCTTGGCCACAAATTTGATTCACTGTTTTTTATTATTAGTCTACTAATCCTACGTTATAGGTTCCAAATTTTTAACTGAAATAAAGAATTGGGTTGCAATGATGTCATAAAATCTGTTTGTGATTTAGTCATACTCTACCTTAAGCCAGTACACTGGCATCTAACCATTAAAATTAGTTCATGCTAAAAAACTTAAAGAAGGCAATATATCTATATTTAAGGGGGATTCTTAACAAAGTTCATAAGTAAAATCTATATAGCTAATGAGATTAAAATAAACTTAATGATAACTCAAATTGGGAAAGCAGTAATATTCTAAATAGCTAGCTGCATCATAATTTTTTCGGATCTTAAAAACTATAGCGCTATCATATACTTTATTTTTATCAAGTTTCTAAATAACTAGCGATAACTGCGTTATAGTTTTTTTTAACCTTAAAAATGATAATCACTATTTAGAATCTTGAAAATCAGTATTATATATAATTAATTAAAATTCAAAGAAAGATAAAGAAAATTATGTTTGTTTCCTTCTTTTTTATGAACCTCATACTCTTTTGTTAAGTAGTTTCTGGAAGAACATTACTAGATCTTTCCATTTCCTCATTTTGGAAATTGTTCATTTATCATGAGAGTGACATGTTGTGGTTAGAAGGGAAATGAAATTAATTTGTGGTGATGAATCAATGAATTGCAAAAGGAAGGTGAAAGGTATATATCATCTTGTTAATATGTTTAATCTAATTTTTGTTCAAGGTGAAGTTAATCATATTTGTGGGGTTCATAGATACACTTATACATCATTTCACAACAAAACAAATTATACGGAGATGGTATTTGTAGTTATAGCAACCTAATTTAAATGATGAATTATGTATAAATTTAAATTTATACAATTATGTACAAATTTAAATTTATCTGCATATCCTCTAATTTAAATGATGATTAAACTTTTAAGATTCACTCATGTTTTGAATCATTTTTATAAGAAGATCAAATTACTTAATTAAGTTTGATTGGTCTTCCATAGCAAAATGCTTGGATATTAAAAAAATTGACACAAAATTTTGTCCAATGTATTGTCAAGTAGCCAATATGTTACAGCTAAAAGAGTCTAGCCTGACCTTCTGGCATCACCAATTAAATCAATTAATTAATCCTTAATAAAAAAAAAATGGAGATGTTAGAGGTCAGGTGAGAGAGAGGGCCCAAGGGGTTGCATGAAAGAGGGAAAATAATTTCAAGCTATATTGTTATTTCCAACCTTCCAAATAACCACATTGCCACTGTTAGAATTTTCAGAGCACATAATGTGAATCATGCATGGAAGTAATTTCAGTATGGTAATAATTGAATGTACAACAATGTTTATTTCAAAAAGAAAAAAAAATAGAGTGTGTAACAATATAATGCAACAAAGTTATTTTATGGAGATTAAAATTTAGAAAAATTAGACCTTTATTGTTCTCTAAAAAAATTGGAAATGATATGATGGGTCAGGAATGGTAGAGGAGAGAGCTTGATGTCTTTTTGCACATGACAAAAGGCGGTCCCTTGAAGCAGTGAAAATATTGATTTTTTTTTAAAATGCCAAATTTCATCCAAATCCAAAACTTGGATACTTCTTATCCTCTCTCACTCTTATTGCAAAACTATGTCTATGTGCCCACATTAAAAAAAAAAATTAAGCCAAATATCAGTGTACTTTCACCAAGTATATGTCGGTAACAATAGAATGGGACTATGGGAGTAATGAACAGATAGTAATTATACTTTATTTTAAGTTTTTTTTTCAAAATATAATAGATAAAATATATTTCATTCTACACCCTTTATTTATTTTTTAATTGCCTTATTTCATCCTCTAATGATATTAGACATACAATCAGTTGAAATAGAAAGGGATCTATGTGGAAATTAAGAGTATTTAATTGAAAGTTTATACTCTTTCTATATTAGTCTATTTTATTATCATTACACTTATGTTTTATTCTATTCCAAACAGAATTGAGAAATTGCTATGGTATTTCATTCATTATTGTTTGGCAGCAAAATAGAAGAAAAATAGAGAATTGGGACAATTCTAGCTCAATCAAAAGACTTTTTTTTTCATCTCTATTTCATCTTTCTTATGAAATATTTTATTCCATCTAAATGAGATAATATGGGACCGGAGTGATAAAAAAAAATTTGACTATACATTTCCAACCTAATTCTAGCTTTCCACTTTTGCATAATATTATTTAATTTTAACTGTTTAGTAACTATGCCATCAAAAAAAAAAATTCTATTCTTCCTCTTCAATAATTTTTTTTTGGCAATTATTTCTTGTTAGATGACGCCTAAGAATTAACAAATCAGTTTACCACCTGCAATTGGGGTTTAAAATAAACTTTGATGACCAAATAAAAATATTTTCTCAGGGAGTGGATAGATTAATTCTTGACCATAATATTTCAATTATACTAGCAATCTTCTATTTGCTAACACAAAACGACAGTTTAAATAATGGTACCAGATACAATGTTTGATTGCTTGATTTCCCTTCTTTGTTAAACCATTAAAAAATAAATATTTGTATTTAATTTCATAGGCATGCTCCACCAAAATGTGAATTGGTTGTTAGATAAATCCCTGTATAATCTAGTTGTCACAAGGCAAGGAGTGACTATACTCTCCTGGAAAACAGCCTGGTTTAATAACAATATTAATATTATTTTTTTAGAGCAACAAAATTAGTTATTTCTTGTGATATTTTGCACATGGCCCTTCACAAAAGATGCATCTCTTTTCAGGTGGTACCAACTTAAACATTACTCCCCTCATGCTCTTAATAATTTGATATATAATCATTAATTTACCCCCATTTTTCATAAGTAATATTAATGAATTTATTAAATTGTGGGGTTATACTTAATGTTCATGAAAAATGGAATATATACAATTAAATCAAGGAATTAATTTGAAAATGACAGTGATTAAATGAAGATGTGAACTACCATAAAACACCATTTCATGTACATTTTGATGTTTTCTTATGCTCTCATGTGAAATTAATTAAAATATGGTGGCCCCCAATACAATATTAGCCACTAAGCTCTCATGTGATCTCAACAAGATTCTGGTTAAGGGAATAGGGGACCAACAACTAAGACCTCTCTTGACCTTAGGATTATTCTGATCACAATTACCATTCAGCCCCTATGTTGTTATTTTAATCAGATTAGAGCTTTATTTTTACTTAATCCAAATCTTAATCCGTGTGTGCAGTACACACAAGTACAGAGCCTTGGGAATTTTGCCCTTAGTTTAGGTGTAAAACTAGCAGCCACTATTGATGGATTAGGTTGCTTTTGAAATATATCATTTTATTCTCAGAAGGGTTTCAAATTTATTTACTTTTTTTAGTCTTCATCATATTTGTACTTAACATAAATCGACAAGTCTTCATCATATTCTGAGAAGGGTTAAAATTTATTTACTTTTTTGAGTCTTCATTTTTGAATAATTTTTTAAATTTATTTGTCAAAATAAATTAGTTAAATGTGATCTATATTATTTTCTCTTGATGCACATAAAAACACCACTTTTTAATTTTGCTTTAATATAAATCAATAAGTTTAAAAATCAACGTCCAAAATTATCCACATTAGTGATTTTTTGCTAGATCTTAACAACAGTCTAAATAAAATTAAAATGTCATAATACTTTACATGCGCATAAGTCAAATGATATAAACAATATTTAATGATTAATTTTGAGTTTTTGACAATTAAGTTTTAAATTATAAGTTATTAAAAAATTTTAAAAATGAAAGTACAGTGGAAGCACCCTAATACTTATATGAGGAGGGATCCACTTACACCATATTTTGGTGACACTAAATTACACCATCAATTTTTAAAGTGTTTAAAGTTCAAATAGTCGATCCAAACCATTCAATATGATCTCCATATTGAAATGTGCTTAGACACCAAAATTTACATTTTTTTTTGAATTTTTTTACTATTTATTAAGTATTTTACAAAATCGTTGTTTTTAGACCATTGAATTTTTGTATCCATCTTAACAAATAGTAAAAAAAATTCAAAAAAATATAAAATTTAATCCGCAAGCACATTTTAATATATTCTACATGTTGAACGGTTTGGATCGACTGTTTGAATTTTAAAAATATAGGGTGTAACTTGGTGTCACCAAAAAATGGTGTAATTGGATCCCTCCTCTACTTATATATCCAATATAAATTAAATTGTATTTTGGTGATGCTAAGATGTACTGAAATAATTTGTATGCATCAAGTTAGATAATGATTGAAAAATATTGATATTTCTCATGTATAACTTAACTATATAATGGCTAAGGAAACCGCAACCTTAAAATGCTGGAAAATTCAGATATAATATGCTCTCTTCAATGTCAATTGTCAAAGAAATTGCATAAATATGCTTTAACATAGCACATGATACTATAAATGTGTTCGTATATTAGTTATTCAAAATTATTTACAACATAATCTTATCCAATCATATGAATTGCACTTAAAGTTTTGCTTCAATTATTACATTACCGTTTTACATAAAACAATTTAGTTGATTCCAACTGTTATATTTTTCAAAGACAATATTAAAAATTAAGTATATCACTTTTTTTTTTCAAACAAATCTTATACTAAGTTTCATTTAATGTCTTCCAGAAATGTTTTTCTTATATAAATTAAATTTCAAACATGTATTATATAGATTTATACTTTCTGTATGAAATGACTTTAAATTATAACTATCCTAAAAAAATCAATATAGAGTGTCCAGATTTTTTGTATTAATTACTGAAGTTGAAGCAAGACAATTAATTATATAAGAGCTTAATGTGCAAATAAAAAAATTTAGTAAATTTCAAGGGTAAAATGGGCATATGTATCTTTGTCTTTTCCTTTTTCTTTTTAATCCAGGAAACGCCATGCCTCTCATGCTACCTTTTAGCACTCCCGTGGGTTTTCTTTTCCCTTGTTCTCTCTCTCTCTCTCTCTCTCCCCTCTCTCTCACCTCCTCTTCCCAGATGAAGAAACAAGGGTGTGAGATAGAAGCAAAGGCCATAAACTACCACATAAAACTCAGCAAGAGAGCTCATCCATTAAAAATATGGAGCAGAGATGAAGATGAATTAGATGTAAAAGGTGGCGGAAATGAAGAGATCAAATGCAATCAACCAAGCAATGTAGGTAACAATCTCCAACAAAACAAACACAGAGTGAGGCAAGTTCTGAAGAATGTGAGCTGCCATGCGAAACCTAGCGAAATCCTCGCCATCATGGGCCCTAGTGGGGCCGGTAAGTCTACCTTGTTAGAGATTTTAGCAGGCAGGGTTTCTGCTTCGACCCCGCCTGATATCCTCGTCAACCAGAAACCGATTAATCAAGCATCTTTCCGGAGGGTCTCTGGATACGTGACGCAGATGGATATTTTGTATCCTCTGCTCACGGTCCGAGAGACCCTCTATTTCAGTGCGCGCCTGAAACTAGGCGCGCGCTATCCTCCCCAGGAGATCACCTCCCGGGTTGAGACATTGATCCGGGAGTTGGGTCTAAGGAAGGCAGCCGATACCAAGGTGGCATCAATTTCCGGAGGAGAGCGAAGGAGAGTTTCTATAGGGACCGAGGTGGTGCACGGTCCTCAAGTGCTCATTTTGGATGAACCGACATCCGGTCTAGACAGTGCTTCCGCATTACAAATCGTTACATTGCTTCAAACCATGGCGGTAAAACATGGCCGCACCGTTATACTCAGTATCCACCAACCCGCGGCCCGTGTCATTGGTCTTTTCGGGTCGGTTTTGTTACTTGCCAACGGATCCGTGGTTCACCATGGAACTGTTGACCAGTTGGAAGCTCGTTTCATGACAGCCGGTTTAACCGTGCCGGCACATTTCAATGTGGTGGAATTCGCAATCGATTCCATAGAGGTGTTATCTTACCACCACCCAAAAAAGGAAATTGAAGGAGAGCAAGTGTCGGCCGATGAACCACCATTACAAGTTTCTAAAAGAGACAGATGTACTCTCCAACAACTATTTCAACAACACAAAGTAGCAGATGAAGACTCTCTATTTGCTGCTGTTGCCACGGCTGGTACCGGTACGCAAGTTCACAATTATGTGAATTCATACTTCGAAGAGGTATCGATACTATCGCACCGGTTTTTCAAAAATGTGTGCCGGACACGGCAATTATTCACTTGTAGAATCATAACCATGCTCTTGTCAAGTCTAGTGATTGGTTCGATCTTCTACAACTTAGAAGAAACCAAAGTCATGGAGCGGGTCGGTCTCTTCGCATTCATTCTCACTTTCCTTCTCTCTTCCACTATAGAAGCCCTACCTATATTTCTACAAGAAAGAGAGATTCTAATGAAAGAGACCTTGTCAGGTAGTTATAGGATTTCATCTTATGTCACAGCAAATTCTCTAGTGTTTCTCCCTTTTCTTGCTGTTCTCGCTCTTTTGTTCTCTGTACCGGTTTACTGGCTTGCGGGTTTATATCGGGATTTCTATGCCTTTGCATACTTCCTATTGCTTATATGGCTGATCTTATACACTGCAAATTCAGTGGTTATTTGCTTCAGTGCAATGTCACCAAATTTCATAGTAGGAAATTCTGTTATATCAGGGGTCATGGGATCTTTCTTTCTCTTCTCCGGTTACTTCATCACTAAAAAAGAGATGCCGGGGTTTTGGGTTTTCATGCATTACCTATCTCTGTTCAAGTACCCGTTTGAGGGGTTCTTAGTGAATGAATTCTCAGGTAAGAATAGGTGTGTGATGTATGAAATGGGGATTTGTGTGCTGAGAGGAGAAGAGGTGCTGAGAAGAGAAGGAATGGGTGACAAAGGAAGCAAATGGAAAAATGTTGGAGTTATGGTTGGGTTCATTTTGGGGTACAGAATGATTTCCTATGTGATCCTCAGGTGTAGATTTAGGTGTGCACAAAAAGGGGGACTTAGGAAAGCTCTCTCTTCCACTTAGAGAGAAATGGAGGTATCTTATCTTTTTTTTTTTTTCTTTCTAATATTTTGTAGTAATGTGTTCTGTGAATTTTATTGTCAATTGTTACCTAATGTTATACTAAATGTTTGATCAATAATTAATTATAGTATAAAAACAATTGGAACTTCTACAGTATTCTATAAAATGCTCTTGATCTGGCATGTTGTAATTTTTCTGTGTTTATTTTTTCTAATTTTTTAAATTTTTTATTTTTTTAATGCATAATTTTCTCATGGCATCAGAAAGAAATTGAAATTGCATGATCAATAATTAATAATAGTATAAAAAAGTTGGAACACATAGTCTTCTGTAAAATGCTCCTGCTCTGGTATATTATACTGAAATTGCATGATCAATTGTCACCTAATGTTATACTGAGGGCTTGATCTATAATTTATAATAGTATAAAAAATTGGAACTTCTATAGTCTTCTGTAAAATGTTCTTGTTCTGGTATGTCTTAATTTTTCTGTGTGCATTTTTTGTGATCTTTGTTATTTTTCATTTTTTTTTTGTGCATCATTTTCTACTGTCATCAGAAAGAAATTGAAATTGCATTTGATCATGGGCTGGTACTGGTATGATATTTTTGCCAGTACTGAACCCAATCTGTCTAGTAATTTCTCAGCCTAAACTACTTGTTCAAGGATGCAAATTCTTCGATTTAAACAATAAACTATGAAAGAGAAGAGAAAAAAGTATTTTATAAATAAAGAAAGAAAATGAAAAAAGGATGGAGGGAATTATGTGATCAATTTTTCAATTACAACAAAGTAAAAAAGGTAATTCAGTACAAAAAGATAATATTGTGAAAATTTGTTGGATAAAATGATATCGCCTTTGTCAGAATGTACATTTTGTTCTAATAAAAGTATACCTTTGCAGGACCCGAAAAGAAGTGGTTGTATTAGCCATGGTTGCTGTTGAATTTGCAACTCAGATTAAAACTTCACAGACCTGTATAACACATGTAGGATTAAAAAAAAAATTGTTAAACAATTATCAAGCTCATGATTAAATTACCTCATTGGATTTGAATTTTGCATTGCCTTTCCTTTATTTTGTTAATTCTCTGTTCCACTGGACTCCTCTAACCAAGAAGCAAACCTTCTTGGTATTGTACCAGTCACCGCAATTACCAGGTACACACTGGTATTTTCCAATAGGATGGCAATGTGGGCCCCACTGCATTGAAAGCACAATTTCAAAGTTTTTTGAAACAACTCGGAAAACTGAGGATTTAATTAATTAAAGGCGATAAAAGGGAATCAAATCAATATTTGGATTGAAATTCACCTCTTTGATAGAGAAATAAACAGATAAAACTACAGAAGGTGGTACACAAAATGCATCTTTTTCAATTCATTTTCTCTGCTGAATTGTTTCTCTTTATTTTTCCCTTATTGGTTAGTGCTCAATGTTACATTTGAGATGTTAGAAATCTATTTCATGTATCCAGTGTATGTAAAACAAATATAATCTGATAACACAAACTGATACAAGCGGAGTTATAAAAGCCCAGAAAACCCAACTGCATATCCTTGAATCCGGCCCATTACGAAAGGCCCAAAATTAACTATCCGTTCAATATAACAGATCTCAGCTGTCCATATAAATTACTATAACCACAACCGTTGGATATAAACCTTTCTATAATCCGTGCCC